>DWLR01006156.1:0-10310 GCA_018246295.1 Papilio alexanor hazarajatica
TTGGTGACCAAATTTGAGACGACCGGTTCGGTAAACAACCAACCAACACCTTTACGTCAAAGGAACGCCAGATCGGCAGAGAACATCGCCGCTGTACGTGAGAGTTCAGGAGACTCCGAGGCAGTCCATTTTTTCGCCGTGCACAAGAACTCGTAAATACGTGGGTATATTTGTTTGTCCGCTCCATTGTGACCACCTAAGTCTAAATAGCTAGACCGATTTTAAAGGGTGAGGTGTCATTTGATTCGTAATCTCCTCTGGAATGCCATAGTTCAGTCAGTCGGGCTTATTGATTTTTTTATACTAAAATTATACCAAATTTTTGAGCTACTTAATACATACAGTTGTTTTTGAGATATTAATTAAGGTAAACCAATTGGATCTTTATTTGTAAACGCTGTACCTTCTCTACAAGATTACTAAAGAATACATCTGTATCTTGATCAAAGTCGTATTAATGAAACATACTTTAAGTACATACAGACATTAATATGCAGTAGGTTTTCAGGTCACGCTACTGTCAAATATGTTCCGGCCATAAAATGATTAATTCATACGTCTTAGCATAGCATAACAATGAATTTACGACAGTTTTAAAGCTTGACATTTTTCTAATTCTTCTTTAGTCCATTTGACAAAAGAGTTAAACATATTAAAAAAAATTCTATACTAGAATGTGGCAAACGAGCAAGCCATTACCTAAGTGACCGCACCCATAGACATCTGCAACAAGCATTTGCGATTGCAGATGCGTTGTCTACCTGTAATAGACAGAGAAGATAGAATAATATTAGTAGATAGAAAAATGAAATTTCCTTCTCCTATCTATCCCCTTCCCCATCAAATTCTCTTTCTTTCCATCCTTTCCTTATTAAAAAAAGGGTGAGAAGAGGAAGAGGACTAAAATTAGCCCTGTGGCACCTCACTCATCAGACGAAACATAGAAAACTCCTACTTCACTATATTAGCTCCTATTACCGTACCATAATCCTCATATTGCGGAACTTCGACCAACAGTTAGTGGTCTTTAAAACGTAATAATGTAAACTTATGGGTGGGTCTAAATCGAGTATTTTTAGTAGGAAAGCCCACAGATGAATTAGTACATTAGTTGTACATTGGCAATGTTTATTTATAGTATTAGAAAAAACAATTTGACCCACAATCCGTGTACTTTCGTATCTCACGCGCTATTGTTTATGTTGTGTAACTCCGTGGTAACTGTGACTCGCTGGCCTTCTAGTCATGTACAACGTGATCTCTGAGACCGGAAAAGATCCAGACCATGGTTTTCGAAAAGGACTGTATCTTTGGGTTCCAAGATCCTGACTCAAACGAAGAGTCATTAGGATATTGTTAACTTGAAAGTTAAATTAGTTTGACAAAGCAGGAGGGAAGGCTTGAGTCTTTTACATACTTAAGAAATTGATCTATTTAAACAATTGTCATATCGAAGTTCATCAAGGTTGCGGGTGTGCAATGGAAGAGGGTGGCGGAGGACAGATCAGTGTGGCGATCATAGGGAGAAGCCTACGTTCAGTAGTGGACGACCAAAGGCTAAACGACGGCGACATACCGAAGTTAAATTGTAATAACTAAATTGAGCTAATTTGAATGTACTAAAGAAAGTAAAATAAATATTGCCACATGATTCTAAGCGCTAATTTGTTTCTTTATGTAATTATAATCTATAATAATTTAAAAATTTCTTTTCATTTCACAGGCACGATTTGTGTTGAAAGTAAATCTGTTTCAACGTAAAAGGTTTTCTTCGTTAGTGTTAAAATATTAATACGTGAAGCGAAAACTTATTGAATTACGTGAGAGCTGTATTGAGTGCAAGAAGTGTTTGAGATTTGGTGAAGAGCATATGAAGATGAAGATTCCACCTCCCTCCACTTCAGCCTATGATCGTCCACTGCTGCACACAGGCCTCCCCCATTGATCGTGTCATTGGGGGGAAAAGTGCCATAATCGCCACGCTTGGCAGGCGGGTTGGCGATCGTAATATGTTCCACCGTACTAAGAAAAGGACGCTGCTGCCCACCCTCCGGCGGTATTTACATCCAGGCTCAAGACAAACAGACATGTTCATGCACACAAATGTTTGTCTTGGGTTGGGAATCGAACCCACGACCTGCGGCGCCAAAGGCAAGTAAGTGTGTCTTGCCACTGCGCCAACCAGTCAGCCGATGAAGATTAGAAATTATGTATTTTTTTTTTTGTTAAATTTAAGTTAAATATAAATAAATCTTTTCGTTTAGTTTCCATCATATTATTTTACTCTTTTTTTCTCTTACAAATATTTAGTTTTAAATTCTTATTGTCTTTATATTTAATCTACTATGGTTTGCCCATGTGATTAAGATGGTATTTACAAATCGTTAGTAAGAAATTATAAGTATCTATGTTATTGTTTAAAATTAGTTTTCTCTTCGTCAGTGTAACAAAATCAAAATGTTTACATAGTACCAACGTCACCATTTTGCATTTATAGAGTTTTAGTGTTCTACAGTTGGATTTATGATAATATTGCTGAGGTGGTAATTTTGTACGCACATAACAAGTAGCTACCTACGCGAGCAGTCCAACTCCAACAGATTTAACACGGCATTTCGGATAGCTTTATTTAAGTCTTGCGCGTTTAATTTTTAATACCTACAGTAACGCCATTTTATGTAACTGTTCTAAATTCGAATGTTGTTTTTTAAATCCAAATAGATTTCAAAATTTTATAGACAAAGGTATGTTCGCACGGTTTCGTTTTATAGTTTACATGTTTAGAAATGTCAACGTGCTCGTTGCTAATATGTGTATTTTATAATAATCTGTTCATTTTTTTTACCAAAGTAAAACCGACTACAACTTATTTATATATTTTTTTATAATTAATATTTATAGTCACTCATTACAAGCCCATTAAACCCAAACAGGGTTTGTCTTAAATCTAACGATATGTCAGTTTTCGGTACATTTTCGGAACCACAAGTTCACTGACATAATTAAATGGGTCCTATTTGCGAATGTACTTTCCAACAAAAAGAATCGTTTAATAAATTACTAAGTTCTGAGCTATCAAATATTAAACAAAATACAAGCGAATTGAGAACCTCCTCCTTTTGTTGAAGTAAGTAATAAATATAAAACTAATTGACCTATTACAACCTCTTATAACCGAATTCGCGAAAGTTAGATCACGCAACGAATAATAAATTCGACGATTCTACGAATAACCATTTCATTAGTCGAAAGATAAAATGCCCTAGAAGAATAAAACTGACGCTGGCAACTTGTTATCTAAACAATGAACGAAAATTCAAAACGCTTCGTTTCAATTCTTAGCAAATCAATAACAACAAAAATATCAATATTTGTCGTACATGTATCAATTGATAGAATAATAACATGATTATATAAAACTTAAAGAATCAAAGTTACATAAAAATGTTACAAAAAATACTATTCTCATGGAAATGCTTAACAATAACATCGCAATATGGTGCAAAAACCCTTAAATTAGAACGAAAAGACAATAGACGCATCAGGCCGTGAGAGTTGAACGTGATAAGTAAAGAAGTCATCACTTAACCCGATGAAGTAACACTTACGTGACTTGGCACCAAACTTGGTAGCTTAGCATCACTTTCACTACAACTTAGTAAGCTTTGCCTTGATCGGGTAAGAGAAAAGGCCGGTTTCAAGTATAAAATATGCTAATGTCGATCGGTATTAGCGAATGTTGAACTTTATGAAATTTAAGAAACTCTAACATTTACTTTTTAAAAGTACACAGACAAGCTATGTATGGTTTTAGATATTTTACTGAAGTGAAAAAGAATTGAAGTCAGGGGTTTCGAGGGATTTTCGTAAAATATAGTTTTAAAGGTAGCATTTATATTTTGGAACTTCATTTAATTCCAAGAAACAATTTGATATAAAATAAATAATGGAAAAAGAACTCAAGGTAACTTAGAGGGTAGGTAGACTACAGATTTCCATTTGACATAGTCTCATCGTAATTCTCTCGCGTCTTTTACACGCTACAAAAACTGCTAAATAAATGTAAACACAAATGAAGGGAACAGAAAAACACACGTAAAAGGACAAGAATTTTATATTCCTAGATTAGTTTTATTATACAGTGCCGGCTGGGCGTTGTTTAATCAAATGTTTCTGTTTTATAAAAACGGATAATAATTCCCACAACTATATAATTACGTATGACATTGGATTCCACGTTTGTTTTTCGCTTTTGTTTCCAGAAAAGGCTGAAGGTGTCGCCTGAATGTAATCGAGATTTCTCTTTTACCTTTGCTTATTGTTGTTTCAATTTATGATAATCATCTCCTATTACCATGTCGAATGCATCCACATTGCCATAACAAGAGTTTACTATCACGCTGATTGTTTTTTTTTTTTCGTGTATTATACTTTATGGTTAACCAAAGAGGATATAGTAAAAAGTTTATACATCAGTGATACTCTACAACTCTTTGCTCATTAACAGAATCGTAAAGAGATAATATACATTTTCGTATTTTTTTATCATTACTAGGACAAATTTAAAGGATACCAATCTTCGTCAGTGTCGTAAGTAGTTTTTGAGGTGCGTAGAAAGATGATTGTCCAAAATATTCTAGGAAGTATGAGAGAAGCAAACATATACTGTGCTAGAAATAAATGGTATAAAACTAATTAAATTGACATTTAAATTAACACGTAGTTAATATGTAATTAATAAAGGTACACGCCTGGACAGGGGTTAATAATTAAACTTGTTGGCAATTGGCTCCCGACTGATCCTTAACCAGTACTGCCATTCAGTACGCTACATTGTAAGAAGATTTATCACCTACACAGCCAGCTGCGGATTCTATGTAACTTGGTATTCCTTTGTAAAGAAATGGCTGGTATGTTAAAAATAAAATAAGTTTTAATACGCAGTCGGTCGTCCGCCATCTTGTTTTTGAAGAATATTAATGTTTTACTTCTGTGTTATAGGGAATAAGTATAATATTTATTAATAATAATGTTACATTAAAAAAGTTAAACACCGTATCAATCCTCTTTTTTAAACGTCTGACGTCCTTAATTTTCAGATTTTGAATACCAAATTTGCGATAAGTCCATTGTACACAGAAAAGTCTGTCCCAGGCCCTTTGTTGCCATGGGCTAAATTCAACCTAACCAAATTTTTAATCGTTTGCGCCATAAACATTATCTTCGTATTAGAACAGTCTTTATTAAATAATAAAATATATTTAGAAAATAACTATAAAAATTATAATAATTTTTGTGACTAAAGCTTACTTTCGGTACATTCTAAAGAGTTTAAGGCTTACAGAGCATTTTTAAAATGTAAAGTAATTCATTCAGTAAAGCCTCTGCTTTCTCTGTAAAGAGATTATTAGGACACACTGTAACGCAGTTTAGTATATGCTAGTGGTTCGACTACACGGCTCGTTGAAACTTTCTTTAGACGTGTTATATGTAAACGTGGCTTGCAGATTGATAAACTTATATATATCTACATTATGTTACTAGCTGTTACCCGCGACTTCGCACGGAAATATTCATGTGTGTAAAGACTGCCTAATTAAACTGGGATCAGTGTAAACGATCACTTTACTAGGCTTTTACGCGCATAAGGAGTAAGGGAAAAAGGGTAACTTTGTTTTATACTATATATAGATAAAACACAACATTTACCTAAGCTCAAATAATTGTAAATGCAAATAAACGTCAATTTAGTTGTTTTGTTGGTAGTCGCTTGAGAACTATTGTTACTCAATCCAAACGCATTAAAACACCTACGTACTTTTAATTCAGTTCATTCACAATACTTTCACTCTTCTTTTCGGTCGCTTTGTACAAGAAACATAGAAGCATAATCGTAATTAATTGAAAAAAAAAGTCCGACTGATTTTATGACACTCCTCGGAAAAATATTACTATATTATGACACCTCGCTCTCCAAAATTAGTCAAGCCGGCTCTAGGAGGTCACAATGGAAGGAACATAAATACATACATATTCATCCTTTCCCTCAAAAAACATTACCCTCTCGTCAGTCGGGCCACTCTACTTCACGCAAGTACTTTTAGTAAGTTTTTCGTTCTTTCTGAGAGATTCGATCCCTTTATGCAGAAGCTGTTGCTGCTACCAATGTTATCTATTTACATATCCAAGGTACTTCGCATTGAACTGCGCGGAAACGAGCGTACTCCTTCCTTCCTTAAAGGCCGAGAACGCATCTGCAATTCCTCTGGTGTGGCGGATGTTCATGGGCGTCGGCGATCGCTTGTTATTAAGCGACTCGCTGCTCATCTGCGGCCTTATCGTAATAAAAAATATGATAAAGACAAACCAATTAGACAATCACAACCATTCTTAACACTTACACAACCTTTAGATCCTTATCAAAAACCTCGTTCACTAAAAAAAACCAAGGATTTCATACAGTAACGTCTGGGAATCGGGTATGAGTAGTCATTGTTTCAATTTACAATTGTCTAGCGGTGTAGGAAATGCGATAGATTTCGGTAAGTAACTCCTCTGCATCAGGTGAAGCAATGACATGACGCCAACTAAAAATAAATATGTTATAAAATCTCGACCCAGAATTTCATAATGAGTTATGCTAAAGTGTTTCAACTCAATACTATTAAGAAATAGTTTTGAGAACTCCTAAATAAATCCATGTAAGGCAACTTTAATAAAGTTTACGGCTCAAGACGCGAGCACCGACGAAATTGAGAAATAGACAAATAAATACAACATGGGCGTCTGTTTTAATATAATTCTTTACAGCTGCCCTATAGATCTATCTTGATAGTTTTTAACCGATTTAAAAAAGAAGTAGGTTCTAAATTCGCTTGTATATTTTATGTTTGTTACCTCAGTCTATGAACGATTTTTTTTTGCTGAAGAGGGGTCGTTCGGAAGTAGGTCGTATAAAACTTTGAATGTCATTGAATCTTGGATTCCGAAGATATACAGGAAATTGAAATATTGATAGACTTAAGACAAGCCCTGTTTGGATTTAATGGATTTGTAATGAGACGTATCGTGGCTATAAATGACTTAATGCAAAATAAAATTATATGAGGACATCGTTAGGATCCCTTAGTTGTCGGAAAACTAATTTAGTTACTTTATTTGTTAGCAGATAATAATCAATAACTGTTTTATTTAATTTAGTGGTTCTCTGCTTTTCCTCCACGTAAGTTTAAAACGTTCTCAAAGTCGTGGCTTCAGTTATAAAGCACTGTCCAAAAGTAATCACACCGATTGATCAAGATTTAATAACTTAGTCATTGATGTAAAAAATAACATCCCAGTTATATAATTATTACGATCGTAATGAAAAAACAGATAACATAAACTTAATTAAAACAATCCTATCAATGGAAACCCGCCTTAACATTCGATTAGCATAACACGAGTGTTATTAATAAAATGTCTTTTTTATTTGCGTTGCGATATTCCGTGCAGTTTATATACAAAACAAACTGAACGAGTGAGTGAGCTCGGTGAGTGAATCAATGGTACATTCGCAGCCTGCGGACTAACGAGCTGCCATGTAGACGCTGACGGCCACAGAGCAACACTGGCCATGATACGGAATTACAAGCTGAAGCGGAATAAATTATAAACTTGAGCGGGTACAATGTGACAATTTAGGCATTTAAATTTGTTACATTAAAGGAATAATTGCCACTTAAACGCGTTTTCATAAACGGGGATAATTAATTAGTAGAATTTACTGTAATATGGAACTTCAGCTTGTGCCTTTGTCTAGATTTTTACAGCAAGATTTAAATATTGTCGAGAGGGTAGAATTGTAGGCGCGCGTGTAGAAAATCATATCCATCTATGGACTGTTCCGCGTCAGTAGTTTCCAAAGTATTGACGCACAAACAAAAACATTTTCATACATACATATTTTCAAACTCGCTTATTCTTTTAATTTGCACCAGACATCGCAAGTCGTCCTCGGGCCGCCTTATCCAAGCGATGACGCTGGCCCCTAGCTCACAGTCGGAGTTGTGCTTGCATATTAAATTGATTTGTAATTAAACTATTCATTATGATTACATGCAGACATTTGCAATATAAAAAACATATTTTAACGCCTTTTTATTAGATTCGCTTGTATCTAAGTATATCATGGTACTCGAATTTCACCTACTTCAAGCCATGACATTGATTTGAAATTTTGCACACTTATCAAGGTAAGATATATTTAGATATATTTTCCATTACTTGGTTCTGATTATGATCATTGTCATCATCATTTAAGATTGAGGACAACGCCACCTAGTTACATATTAATGTAACAAAATATGTATCGATACTTTTGCGCGTTTTATTTTTAGTTTTTAAACTATTGATAGTTATATAGTACATTAGTATTAGTTTTTTATGAACGATTTTCAATAAGTTTAGATACAAAATATGTTAAAAAAGAGTATGGTAACAATTAACGAGGTTCATTATATTTGTCGTTAAAAATTTATAATTACCAGCAAAATTTGAAAAACTCATTATTGATATGTCTTCCAGTTCTATTTACAACATAAAAGTAACCCGTGATATTAAAAAAAAATCTTTAATACGTGTAATAAAGACATAGACTGACTTAGATACAATTGACGCTAAAATATAGCGTCAATTATATGGAAGTCAGTGGTAGGGTTACTGCATTGTTTTTTTTTAATAGTATCTATGTTTTTAATTTGTTGAAATATGTACACATAATATTTACCGGACACTTAAAGAAAATAGTTAACCTTTATTTCTTATTTTTTAATATTTTAATTTCTATGTGTATTTATTTTTTCTTTGATAATGTGACAACCTTTCACGCGGCCGGTCGGGGGTTCGATTCCCACCCAGGACAAAAATTTGTGTCCATGAACATGTCTGTTTGTCTAGTGTCTGGATGTAAAGACCACCGGAAGATGGGCAGCAGCGTCCTCTTTTTAATACGGTGGAACATGCTGCGATCTCCAAACCGCGTGGCAATTATGGCACATTTCCCCCAATGATACGGTCAATGGGGGAGGCCTATGTTCAGCAGCGGACCATAGGCTGAGATGGAATGTGACAAACAAAACAAATCCACGTCGTTAGTTTCGTTGTGACTTATTTCCCAGGCCACGCTGTGGATGTGTTCCAGTTTACAATTGGTATTAAATAAGAGCGACGATTGAATTAGACATTTAAATATAGTGCAATTTTCTATAATGTATAGTATAATTGGCTAAAATATTGTAAGATACTATGGGTACAGGTGGGAACCCTAGTCAGTGGTTACTTTTTGTCCGTAGTGTTTCATAGTGGTTAGCCCGAGGCATCGCTTTGCAACGTTGGACGTTTGCCGCAAGGTCGTTGGGCAATCTACGTTTTTTTCGTCTCTTTATAGCACCGTCAGTAACAAATGTTCAACTTAAGCTACTTATTAGAGAAGGACAGTTTGCTAAAATTTAGCCGCCGTAAAGATTAGCAATTTTAATTGCTGTTACCATAAACTTTTGAGTTAAATATGCCGTGGCGTTCCGAAACTGGTTACTCAGTATTTATTTGAAGGTTTTTCGTACACATAAGAAATATTTCTTTTACTCTCAAATGCCTAGTCTAGTAAAAAAAAGTTTAAAGTACATATACGACCATAAGCATTATCAAGTCAATTGCTTTCCGCACGGAGGCTCTGACCTGTTTGCCTAATCGTTCGACAAGCAGTCCTTAATGTAATATAAGAAACGGGGTCATACCAGAAATTGCTCCTTTTTTGCCTCACTGCCTCTGAACCGTGTAACTTTTCAAGACCATCCATTTCCTATTTTAAAGGCTAACTGGATATAAGTTTCATAATTTTACTCCTTAGAAATACCATTTTTGCCAAAACCAAACAGACTTTTAACCAATATTCTTAGTCTAATTATTAGACTTTGATGAAGGCATGTTTCGGAACGATTAGATTTTATAGTACATCAGTTCCCTTAAGAGACAGAGTAACTTAGATTCACCCAGTAAAAACAAAGAATCGTTTATTTCTAACTTTATTTTTATACCAGCTGTTAGCAACGACTTCGTCTGGCTGGATTTCAATAAAAACTGTGTATTAATTTAAAAAAAAAAGTTATCCACCAGAACCGCACATTTTCCGGGGTGAAAAGCCCGGAATATGTGCCGGGGTCGGTAGTCAATGTGTTATTCCAGAATTGATGGATGGATTTCCCAGCCTCCCGCAGGCTTGTTCCGTCAAACGTACCTGACGCTTAGAAGGCAAGGTTCTATACCAAACA
>DWLR01006157.1:0-10309 GCA_018246295.1 Papilio alexanor hazarajatica
ATCCGACGCCGTAGGAAGTGAAAGCTGTCCCATAGACGTCTCGGGCCACGCAAGTGCAGGTGCCATACCGTCCCATGGTTATTAAGCAATTTTCATCCAGATAACCGGCGAGATTACTCCATCTACCGTGATTATCACTCGCGTTCATCTCACACAAGAATATATGTTGTTCGGCTTTATTCAGTTATATTGGTGTATCGCTTTTATTCGGTTCAGTAATATATATGGATATATATAAAATCAAGCTCCATATATATGGAGCTTGATTTTAGCTATTTAAATATTATGAAAGTGGTAAATAAAAGATAACAATTTAAATTTTAGCGGTCGTGAAATTGAGTCGCCTCGGGTGGACGTCAATTTAGGCGTCATCAGAATAGCAGACCACCACTGAAGTTTCGTAACATAGTCGACAAAAATAAAACATAAGCGCTCACTCCCGTAACCCATAGGGGTAGAACAGAATACGGATTTTCGGTTTGTTCGATCTTGACTTCTATATTCATACATTTACGCATAAATATTTGTCACCCATACTCCTTATATCGCCTAGTGGACAACTGTGCAAATGTTTATATTTTCAAAATTTAATAAAATAAGATTTATTGTTTAAATTTGTGACAGTACCACTTCCTCTATAAGTGGGACTTAACGATGACTGTATATTTAGTTTTAGAAGTGCTTCAAAAAGCACAAAAAGCGCGTCGAGCGTGACCAAGCAAAGGCTCCGGATAACGGGCAAGGAGTCAACACCGCGGGGGGCAATTATGAAAACTGATAACTGTTAAAACAGACGGCGATATTGAGTGCCGGATAAAATCTCGAAACGTCTGCTTTAGATGAGTTTTGTGAAAGAAACGAGTTAGTCAGATGTAAAGCAATAACTTTAACTATAAATATTTTATAATTATTTATCGATACATATGTAAATATTAATTATTATATTAGAATAAAGTACTTCACTGTCAGTATATCCTTTTACAACATTGCAATGGAGAAGAAACTGCTTTATTATAAATGATCTTGTGCGCTGTGAATTTGACAGCCCTCTTTACAACTGCCGTATTATAAATTATTTGTTTACTATTTGTATTACAAAAGAATTAAAGGCCGGCAACGTATCTGCAGTTCCTCTGGTGTTGCGGATATCCGTGGACTTAAAGTTAAGCGAACCGCTGCTCGTTTGCTCTCTGATTTTATAAAAAAGTAACAATAGAATCTAATTATTTAAGTTAATATTCAAGTTTCATGTGCCCTTTGCCAATCGGAAGTAATAAAGTAAAATACGTACATAGGTTGTCTCTGAATCGTCTATGAAGTTTAAACAGTCGTATTGAGATGAGGACAATGTCTGCCAAGAGTACATGAAACATCTAATGGATAGATTAATGTTTTTTTGCCAGGTGTGCGAATAGAGCATTGCAAAAGTATAACGAAGGCTGTTATCGGCCATGGCATATTTAGAGCCTGTAATAAATTAAAATAAAAAACATAATATATCTTTACGTGCATAATATTTATCTAACATACATAATTTAATCTATCCATATCCGTGACGGCAAATCATATAAGGTGCGAATTATAGAACGATCAAACATAATTTAATAAGTTTTAAACTAAGAAGATTATGCATAGAGTGCGCCATAGACATCTGACATTAAAGTCACTGTAAACAATATGAGTTTATTGCCAAACTTTATAGCGAATCACACCGAATTTACCATAAAAAATAAAATAGTGGTGTAGTGAAATAGATTTACATTCATAAATACTTCTAAATTCGACTTTCGAGAGTCTTGTGTGAATTTAGAAGTATTTATGAATATAAATCTATTTTACTATACCACTACACTTATAGAGTAGCTCTAGTCACAAATGACATTAGGACAACCATAAACAATCAGATTTTAATGCGTTCACACTTTGATGGTGGTGTAAATTAAAACTTATTTATGTATATAAATTTTAAAAGTGTTATACTTAATTTATAGAATGGCTCAGTAATCTTTTGGTAGTTTTAAGTATTGTTTAACATTAAATAATGGCATGTTTGGGAGGTAATTTACCACAATTTCGATGTTAAGAATAAATCTGATATGTGAGAAATCAGATATCAAATTTATTCATTTGATTAATTAATTCATCATCGTCTGATAGACGACAAAATGTTTATAGTTTTTTTTTCTATGTACATACGTATTTAATATTTCTATCTTTTTTATCTATGTTTATAACACCGCTATAATTAAAAAGCATCAAAGAAGCGCGGTTACTTTCGACCAGATGGTGTCTATATCTGGCACTAGACTGTTAAGAGCTGAGTTCGTCTTCCATCCATGTAATTAGAAAAAGTAAGCGCCTCTGTCTTACGAAACAGATACAACCAGACGATATCTCGGCTAAGTCAATTAAAGAATGAAACTGTCACAATGTATCGTTGCAGTTGACAACTGTTAATAGAAAACGGCGAAACAAGAGTACGGCACGATTAAGTTAGATACACCTCGCCGGCTGTCCTGGGCCGGCGCTCCGAGGTTTGAGGCAAGGATGTAAGAAGATGGTAGAGTAAATTAGTTTATATTATATTAATATATTTTAAGACACAAATATATAAACACCTACGACTTTATATAAGGGACTAGAAACTGCTTATACATTTTTATAGAATCAGATCAGTAATGGACAAATGATTTAACCAAGAAAAGGTGAAATACCTCTGAATGAATAGAACTAAAACACCGTCACTGTAATGTCAATAGACTGTGCTTACAAATTTTAAATTGTTTATCGCAAGTGTATTATGATATTTGATAATTTACCTCGGAATCTTATACAATTAACTTTGGCGTTGTTTTAAAATCAACTATTTAATTTGTCATTAAATAAATGTTACTATAATGTTAAACATTTCCTAGAGGATAAGCAAAAAATCTAAATTAAGTAATAAAATAAGTAATTGACAACTAATTAATATCATTATGCTATAGTTATGTTAATACAAACACAAATTTAAATTCGTTATAATATTTGCACGCCATACGACATACGTGGCAGAATATGTTTGTGCTTTTAATTATCTATTGTAACACCATATTATGTATGCCATATTTTGGCAAATAAAGTATTTGATTTGAATGGATAGAATTGGTGACAATTAAAAGTGGATAGACGCTATAAATAAATATTCAACCTATGTTCTATTACCATAATCAAGATAAATTGATTGCACAATTTTTAAATACCATCTCTATTTCTTCTCACCCAATGTTCCACATGGTATAGTGAACATGCGGGTCGACAACCGAGCCCGTAACTCGTCAGATAGCATCACGACCACGTGGGCGTCGAGGGTGAGCACAGCCCCAACACGTACGTCGACAGATACACGAGCACAAAAAGTTATGACGCCCGGCAACAACCGCTGTTGCATTAAGATTAAGGGAAGGAAGATCACGACATGACATACTCGTGTTCCGTGTTGTACCGGCATACGTAAATTCCGAAGGTGGGTTAGTCTAGTCAGAGTATGTTAGATGTCGAACAGTCTAAAGTATAGAACAAATTTGTGCGTACGTAGCATTCAAATAACAATGGGTACGAGTAAATAATATTCAACACTCAATATTACTGCTGGCTCCTCACAATAGGCATGCAATAAGCTCACAATAGTAAGCTCAAGGGCATTTGAAAGGCAATAGAGAGGATATGCTGGAACTCTCTCTGCAGAATCTAATCAGAAAGACCTATAAGATGGACCAAAATTGTGGTTTAGCTTGTGGGAATTCCCTAAATGAAGGCGAATCGGGACCAATCCTTGAGAAGATGCTTGATACTTTTTAAATCTATGATAATAATTACACAAGTCAACACTAACAAGGAAAAAGCCATTGGCAAAGATTTGTAGACGGATAATCTAAGCGCAAATCTATAAGGTCCTTAGTATCCAAGGTGAATGAAAATTAAGTAAATATGATAAACATAACATGGTCATTATCAAAGGAGGATATACTTATACCGCTTTAAAAAGCACTTGTTTACAATAGGATAAGGTTGCAAATCCCCAGGCTAATCTGCATAAGGGTCAGCCTACTAAGGAACGCGACGGCGGAATTTACATTCCTGGAAATGGGCGATATGTCGGGGTTATCATTTTGCCCCCTTTAAGATGTAAAGAATGGGCCCTCATTTCAACGGTGCACAGCACCTACTGAGATAGTCGGTCTTTTTCACTAGTGTTGTGCTTAAAGAAAATTTTTCAAAGACTACAGACTACAGGACAGTCGTTTATTAGCTTATTATGTGCAAAATTTTAAATTCTTTGCCATTTCTTTTTGTTTAAGATTAAGACTAACAGTATTAGGTAATATATGTTACCAAATGGTTGTACAACACAAAGCGTGGCTGGATCCATGTCTTACAATACTGACAAAAATAACTTTCCATCTCTTCTTCTAGTTTTACCCATTCAAACCAATCCGATCCGCTCAGCCCGAATCGACATTTCTCACATCTTTTGACGTTTTAACAAATTCAAAACCGACTTCAAATTTATATAGTACTTACAACTAAAAGTCATTAAGTCATTTATACTCCCGGTACGTCTCATTACAAATCCATTCAAACCAAACAGGACTTGTCCTAAGTCTACCAATAGATCAATTTTCGGTACATCTTCGGAACCTAAAGTTCCATGACATTCAAAATTAAACGGAACGCACAGGACTCCTTTCTATCAAAAAAAAAAAATAAATAATAAAATACAAGCGAATTGTGAACCTCCTCGTTTTATAAAAGTAGGTTGAAAATTGACATCACTAAATTGCAAGGCATTTTTATTTCTTAAGATACAAAAACATGATAATTTTTCGAGTACACACAGTAAGAAATATTTGACCATGTACCTACAAGCAAGGCATCACTATGTGCGGCCGTTACTACGGGAAGTCGAAGTTTTCCAGCGTTATTTAACGCAAGTCCCCATATCTCCACTTGTGTCGAGATTAGCACCGACCAACCAGGCGACGGTTCTGAAACTGTCCCGTTTTAAACAACGTTTATGCAAAATGTGTCACAAAGAGTTGTGTGTTGTATGTTCTACATATGTGACATTTGTATCTTTATACATTTACTAACATTATAAAGAGAAATGAATTGATTGTTTGTTTGTTTCGGATAAACTCAATTACTAATGAACCGATATTAAAAATCCTTTCACCAGCAGAATAACCTAGGCTATATTTTTTTTAATTGTTCCTATGTACACGAGTGAACCTGGGACTGTGAAACTGTGAAAGTTTGGTGGTAGGAAATCTAAGATAGAAAAGTGTAACCTTTAATGTACGAAAGCGGAATAGATGTATCAGGATCCTTGGAAATGAAAACTAATATCTAATTTCACACTTGTGAAAAAGAAAGTTTCTCGTATGCTGTTTATTTTCTATTACAATTTAAATAACGAGACATATCATGAATAAAGTCATTATTTTTATACATTTTTAGATTTATTTGTAGATGGTTGTATTAACAAAAGGCGCGTAAAGGTGAATAAAACAAATTATTTAGGCTCTTAAACAACAAGAAACAAAGTAATGTAAAATTTACGACGTAGACACACTGTCGCATATCCAGTACTGTTTATAAAGCCGAGTACACACTAACTCAATTGGCAGTAAAATAGCAATAAAATACTAATCTTATAAATTTATCGCCAACGAGACAAAAGCTTTACGACTTTACTCGAATGACTTAATCTTATCGCTGGAAAATCGATGTAGGCTTTTATTTATTTTACCAAAAGAAGAGGCGATCAGCTTACGCCCTTGAACTCTCCCAAGACCAAAAACTTGTTGGTTTTGGGAAGGTAATAGCGGTATATATTACAGAAAAGTTAATTATTTACGCCCAAAAACGACAAGGGCAGATAGTGATTACGGATTTCTATTTGGCACGGCTCTAGCAATTTGTTCTCTCTTCTTTTATAGCCATCTAGATTTTCCCGACCGATGAGTATGTTTGCAAAGAAGTATGGAGGTTGAAGAAGCGAGCGGTGTGTCAGGATCGCGTCAAATGGAAATCCGTAATTCTGCCTACCCTTCTGGCTTACGTATGCCTACAACTCTATATCTACGCTCGTCGGGTACCTATTCCTAATATCGCCGGTCATTAAAGGTCAAATTTGTTTCTTGTCTTGACATGGGACTCTTCAAATGTAGAATTGTTAATTTCATCTACACTACTATATACATCTGTAAAGTAGACTTTCTGTATTTTAAATCTAAAAAAAATAATAATAAATGTTTATTTCATGACGCTGATATCAATTCTACCATTTTTATAATTTTTGTCTGTTTGTGCATCTCGTTATGATAACTTAAGAACGACTTGGCAATATAAAATATCGTCAATAACTAAAAAAATAAATTAAAAAAAACATATTTTCGTATTTTCCTGATAGCTATCTTTTGAACGCGTCCGCAGCTGTGGGCAACATATACATATATTGTTTTTATGAATGCAACAGATAGTATATGATCTAAATATATAAGAGAGTACACTTAAAATCACACTTCTAAAACATACTTAATGTTATTTTTTCTGGTCGTTGCACGTGCGCCTACCGTATTCCGTTTTAACAACGCTCACTTATGCAATAAAAACTTTGATCTCTCCATTTATGGCATACCTATAGTTACTACATTGATTAACAGCTAATATAATATCTACTCGTAGCCGTATCTAATACGATGGTCGGTTGTAACAACACGGATTTGCGAACGCAACGTTTATTGTTCCAGAACTTTCGAATATACGCGATGCGGACATCGAAATAACGCAGTAAGCTATGCTGTCCTGATATTATTAGTGCTATTTTAACTAATTGCCAAAGAATAATTACACTTATGTTAGCAACACTTCATCTTTGCCTCAGCTCTTTAAAAATTGGCAACACCGTAAGAGAAAAAAGAAGATTGGCGCCAAGTTGGCGTTGACGATGCTCGAAAATTGATTGTGTTTAGGTTTAAATATTTAGTTTTGAAAGTATCAAGTTCAAAGTGTACAATTTACTACAAGTACAGTGAATTCAAATTATTTTTTTCATTTTAAATAACTTTGTATTATTCACATTATTGTAAATATTTCGTGTGAAAAAAAACAAAGGTTCACTTTTAAATTACCATCGAGGGGGCGAACAAGACAGATAACCACACATCTTGTCAATTACAATGAGCAGTTTGTTGTAAAAACATCTCAATTATTGCTGCGAACTTACAAATGACTGTAAGATGTGATATATGGCGAAATTTCTTGATCGGCCACACTATTAAAACCGACAAGGGCTCCGTCTATAAACAGAACCCGAATTCTACAACTGCTAGTTGTCAGGTAATTTTACTAACAGCATGTTTATGTATAAATCATGTAATATCAAGCCTGTTATTTATAAGTTACTAAAGCGCCAATAAACTAATGGTTAAGGGACGGACTACCGATCATAGGATCTATGGGATCGAATCCGCCATTCGGCTATTGTTGTCAACCATATCCTAGCACAAGCATGGCTACAAGAAATATTAGTAAATTATTAACTCAATAGACTAAAATATTAAAAAAAATAGATAAAATAAAGTTAAAATAAAAAGGACTAAAGAAGCAATTGTGTCCGTAACCAGAATTAGGTAGACATTACGGATTTTCATTTGGCGGAGTATTTCTGTTGTTGCTTTACCTTAATACATTTACGCAAATCAAGCTTGTCAATCTTATCTTACATATCTAGCTCTCAAAGACTGCATCTATGGATATATCAGTACTTACAAAAGTTATAAATATTAGGGGAGAATATTCCTTACAAAAATTGTTTACAGAACTCTAAAAACTCAATGTTGTAAATAACATTAACTCGTACATCATCATTTTCCACGAGGATCTATCTTGTAATGGGATTATTAATGTGCCATACAAAGAAGTCCATTACACACATGGGATTTAAACGTGGGTTATTTAGTCAGTCGATATTGTCTTAAAGTTCAGTTTTTATAAAAACAATTTTATTTATAAACAGGTAAATTTATAGAGTAATTGGAAAAAAAATAAAATTGTAGGTTATTTTGGCGTCCTTTCTTTTCGTATAAAATTTTCTCTTTACAAGTGTTCAAATATATTTTTGCATCTAACACTTGTATACATTTAATGAAATCAAAAATGAAGAAATGAAATTAACTCAAGCCCGTAAGCCAGATGGGTAGGCAGTATAACGGATTCCCATTTGTCGCGATCCTGGCAACCCTCTTTCGCTTTTTCTACATCCATCAACGCATACATGCTTGTGGATTATATCCACTTCTTATATCGCTTTTAGTATGTCACTAATCTGATCGATATAAGTTTTGAAGAAAAAGACAAATATGTAAACCAACTGCCACAATTTTTTTTATGCAGAAATTGATTTGTTTACAATTTTTGTCTCTCGTTGGCGTTACCAAACATGAGAAATATAACATTAGAAAGATCATTTAGAGTATTATGTAGTAGGAAATAATTAAATACAGTGTTGGTATTTGATACGGACACTACGGGAATACACAATAAATGCCAATATTGTAATTTAGTAGCGTAGCGTAACTTCGTGACCGCTTTAATGAATTTAAAGTTCAAACCTCGTATGGCTTCACGGTTAGATTTATGTGTTAAGGATTGAGATTTGTAACTTCACTTCCTAATATACAATAGAGGACGATAAACGTTGTTACAATGTTGTCAAAATTGTTTGTTATAATAGTTAGTTGTTAAAAATAGAAATATACTGTGTGTTGTCAATAATAAAATAATACAATTTAATTAATTATAATTGCCCTTTCATAAAGTAAAAGAATATTAACAAAAGAAAATAGACCAAGTTATTTCAACCTATAAATTGTCAAAAAATTAGATATTGGCACCAAAATAATTGAAATATTATATGACATCATAAAATGTATTTATGAAACAAGCCATACATTATGAACATGTAAATACAACTCAAAATTAAAACGTTATTTTCTCGAAAAAAATTTTTTTATGAAAGTGAATGGCAGTGTGGATGATTAGTCAAATATTAAAGAAAGGCCGTATTAAGGGTACCCATAACAAACGAGCATGTTTGTGTAAATTTATTAATGTAGAAGAAGTGAGAAAGTTGTGATAGGACTGTGCTAAAATGAAATCCGTAATCTCGGCCTACTCCTTTAGATTAAGGCGTCATTTTTTTTAAATGAAAAAAAAAACACCGATAAATATAAATAAACTTCGACAACAGATACGAGTAGTGAGTAAAAGTGTGGGAGACACTTTTTTCAATTTTTTTGTATTGAAAATGCATTAAAAATATTTCTTGGCAATGCACACTTGACACTAATTAATTAATTAGTATTACGTATTTATCGAATGTAGATGGCTGGATATTTCGTCTGCCTTTTTGCATAGTATTTTATTATTTTCTCTTTTTAATTAATTTACTACAATTTTAAATGGCTGGATATTTAATTAACACATTACCTTTATGTGTTGATACGTCGACGGAGTACTATATTTATAACGTTTTACTAACGTGGTTTTAAAATCGCGTGTGTATGTTATAAACGACTTGACAAGATGGCGATCGGCTAAACTAAGCACATCAGACATGAGTCCTATCCATCCTTCCCAAATAAATGGCATTCAAAAAACTTACAGTCAAGTCAGTTTTGAAAGTAAAGCAACAATTTATAGGTATCAGAACCTATCTGTTCGATTACTTGTAGATGAAGCTATAGAATAAATAACTGCATGCATAATTAATGTTAAATTTATTAGTGCGGAGCGCTTTAGAAGCGAACATAGCTCAAGCTAAAAGCTTTCACTTTATCTGTGCTCTGAGGCTAATAAATATGAAGGTTCAGTTGAGTTAATTGTATGTACATGTCATTAGAGGAACGTGTCCTGTGCCGACGTTGTGCTTTCGATCTAGTTTAAATGTTTGATGTGAAAGAGATTGCACTAAAGCAGTCTCCTCTTACAAACACCACACCTATTTCATCTTCATTTCTAAACTTCCTCAACTTATTGTTATTTTCCGTCTAGTTTACTAAATTACACAATTTCCTTACAAGAAGTCTGTAGGAGCATTAGCGGCGTTTGTTTCTGCAGTTAAAGAAATATTAGATCCGCTTACGTTTCAAAACTGCGACCAGAGCAATGGCAAAGCATTTGAAGCAGTATTAGAAGCTATTACATGAATAACTATTGGAATAAAATGATATTACCTTCTATCACATATATATATATATATATA
>DWLR01006158.1:0-10308 GCA_018246295.1 Papilio alexanor hazarajatica
TTTACATCCAGACACAAGACAAACAGACATGTTCATGCACACAAATGTTTGTCTTGGGTGGGAATCGAACCCACGCGGCGCGAGAGGCAAGTGTCTTACCACTGCGCCGACCGGTCAGTCCGATACGTAATGCCCACAAAACAATTTAAATGTAAAAAACATTATACGATAAATTTTATTATTTATTTGTTAATCGCACATCAGATAGCAATAATAATTATAAAATAAATAATTCGGTTTGAACTTAAAATATCCACCACAATTTCACTTTCAATACTATAAACTCATAAATTAACATAAAACATATACAGACATATATTAGATGGTTTCCTTTATGTGATACTTGTTACTTACGTCATCTGTCATGCAGTCCATAAATAAAATAACTTGTTTGTAAGTTAGATATAAATATTACGCTTCTGGATCCTTCCGCATCAGTTCCAAGTCCGCATCCACCATGTCCTTGACCAGTTGGTCGAAGGTCACTCTAGGAGACCAACCTAACTTCCGTTTCGCTTTACTCGAGTCGCCCAGCAGGAGGTCCTGGAATTATCGAGCAGAGAATGCGGCACTATTGGTAAAAACAAGAATAACTCATGACATTTTAAATAATAATTATGATTTACAATGGACGAAATGAATACTATGACTTAACGAGTATTTTTTATCGTTACAGGGAGTTTAATATACCAAATGTATTTTTCACTCCATATAACAATATATGGAGTGAAAATTACATTTGGGGTTTCAAATTAATTTTGCGTGTATTACTTTAAGGGCATTTTCACAACGATTATATATAGTTAGAAACTCACCACTTCAGTAGGTCTGAAGTACTTTGGATTGACTTTGACCAGCATCTGGCCCGTGCTCGCGTCGTGGCCAGTCTCGTGCGCCCCCTCCCCGCGCCACTGCAGCCTGCGGCCGACGCGCGCGAACGCCGCCTCCACGAACTCGCGAACGCTGTGCGCCTCGCCCGTCGCCACCACGAAGTCCTCGGGGTCCTCCTGCTGCAGCATCAGCCACATCGCCTGGCGGATTACATGTACTTAAGTATTGTATTACTTTACTATACTATAATCTACCTAAAGACTATATAAATAATAGAGGAACGAGACTAAGCTGTGTAAGCATAAACAACAACTTGTTTCATTTAGTGATTCCGGCATGCTAAAAGGAATGAAAGGCCACTGACATAATTTTATGTTGTGTTGCGTTGTTATAAACTAAATTAATTTTAGTTCCATACAACATTTTGTCTGATGAGTAATATGTTTAACAAAAAACTCCTTCTCTATAGTAAAGAAATCGACACACATTTAATACCTAATTATATAAAAATATAAAATTACCTCTACATAGTCCTTCGCGTGCCCCCAATCCCGTTTGCTGTCCAAGTTCCCCAGTTCCAGGCAGGACATAAGACCCAGTGTAATTTTAGCGACGCCCCTCGTAATCTTCCTAGTGACAAAGTTTTCACCGCGGCGCGGACTCTCGTGGTTAAATAATACCCCATTGCAGGCGAACATGCCGTAAGCCTCGCGGTAGTTGATCACTATCCAGTAGCCGTAGAGCTTTGCGCACGCTGGAAATTGGCGATTTTGGCATTATTAAAGAGAAAAGTTCTGGTAAGGTAAAAATATGATATGGTAAGGTAGGGAATTGATCTGGTAAGATGGAAATATATGGCAAGGAGAGGAAGAAGGAAGGGGCGGGGCCTGGGGCGATTGTGGAAGCTTACCATATGGTGACCTAGGATAAAAAGGTGTCTTCTCATTCTGTGGCACTTCTACCACTTTCCCGTACAGTTCTGACGTCGACGCCTGGTATATCTTGGTCTCCTTCTCTAGGCCGACAACGCGCACTGCCTCCAGCAATCTCAAGGTACCAAGAGCATCCACCTGTGCTGTATACTCGCTCAATTCAAACGATACTTTGACGTGTGATTGTGCACCGAGGTTATAGATTTCTTTTGGACGAGTCTGGAAGAAACACAATATTTGCAAATAAGTAAAATTCCTATCAGAATCCTCAGATAGGAATTTTCTAGGAAGGAGATTAAAGAAATTATATAAACAAAGGTGTTTCATTGCAGTATATAATACTTTTTTTTTGCTTAAATATTAATATGGACATAGAAAATAATACATTTTAAATGGGTTATGGCAAAGGTAAACATTAAAACCGTGTTTCGTATGAACGGTTATGTTGTAACAACGGTAAAGTATGGCTCCGTAAGTTGGGCAATGCCATTTATTGAAGAAAAGAATATTTACTGAACAAAAAGACGCGTTAGAACCTTGAATAGAATAATATACATTAGATTACGTTGACTCACATTTAAAGAGTTAAATAATATATTATTTTTGATACAGATGGTTTGGATGAACGTATATAAAAAATAGACAGAAAACTTTCGATCGTAGGATGGGAGTAAGATAAAATTTATTTAAAATTGTGACTCAATTTTATCCAATTGTTTAAGAACAATCGGTTCTGAACTAAGAATGTTTCGAAGATTCGCAGAGTAACTATGTAAAACGCAGTACGGTTTATTTTGCAAATCATTGAAATAACACGTTATTGTGTTTTTAACCATATATCTGCAGCATAGTTTATTTTTTATAAAGTCCAACTCTAGTTTAATCAACAATACAATCTGGAAAACCGACGGCTAGATATCTATCAGCTATGATACTTAGAACTCAAACTGTTAGATCTACACTTTCAAGTAATACATATAACTAATCGTTTCAAACTTTAAATATAGATAATCTTATCGATTGTTAAAGCGATAAATCAAAAGTTACGATTTCTTATAACACGAATATTAGACATTTAAAAGAAAATAATTCAACGAATTTTATCGCGTTTAATTTACATTTTAACTACCGACTTTTAGAGTGCTCATTTATAATCCTATATATCGAATGAAGCACACGGCGCGGAAATTGGGAAATTTGGGGTGCTAAAATTTTTGTCTGTTTAGCTTAATATCATTGTGACTGATCAGAGGATCGATGACTTTGTTTTTTTCTTCGCCGTCCAAACGAACACTGGAGTAAATTTAACTGTGACTGATCATGACTGAACATGACTGTGACTGATTATTACTGAACATGACGGTGACTGATCATTACTGAACATGACTGTGACTGATGATGCGGTATCTCACTCATCAGACGGAAAAAAGAAGTACAAAACCTGTACTTCACGCTTGTATTTTGATCTCTTTTTCTATGCTTATTTGCTTCCTTTTAATATAAAAAATGTACAAAATAATTAATATCAAAAGCAAATATTGTTACATAAAACCTACACTATAGTTATCCTATGTCACTTTCAATGGAATGTTCGTACCTCGGTTCGTATAACTAATTATCGACACAACAACGTTCGTTTTACGTTGTTGGACCCAGATGTATCAACGTATAAAAAAGATAAACAAGTCAAGCCACTATCGCTATACAAAGGTACACACAATGGGAGAATAAAACTTGGTTATTAGCCCGCCATTTTGTAATGCCATCATTATTTGCACGGGAATTGTTATTTAAATTAATTTTTATTGCAAACGTTGTTGACTTTATGGATTAAGGGGTAAAAGATTCAGAGATTCGTCTCATATGAGAATATTCGAATTCGAATTCCATACGACCTTTTTGTTCGATGTATTCGACGTTCGATTATTTACAAAAAAAAATTGAAATCGCATTCAATTTTTTTTAGTAAATAATCGAACGTCGAATACATCGAACAAAAAGTTTTGAAACGAAACTTCTTTATTTTCGAACTTTTTCAACATTTTATATACGATTACTAACAGAAAACTAAATCACAAAATCTTTTTATGTCAATGTTTCGGCAATGTGAACTCACGGATTCAAATCGACAACTAGATGTATCTGAAGACACAGCATTAATAAATTACAAAACTAAATATGTAATTATAACTCCACCACCTCAGCCTATGATTGTCGACTGCTGGACATAGGCGTCCCCCATTGATCTCTCTTTTTAAATCTATCTATATCTCTTTTTAATAGGATTAACATATTAAATGGAAAGAAGTAGTTTTCATTCAGTTTCGGTTTACTTTTTGGCAATGGATTTGTACAGTGAGCCTTCCTTTAGCACATGTTCTTAATTTTAATAACTTACATGAAACTTTGAATTATTACAGGGCATTAATAATCAAGAACTGCCAAGTAATAAACAAAATGAAATTTGTTTCTTTCCGCTCTAACCACACAAATATATTGACCGCAGCTTATATTAGACAGATGAATTTTGCAGTCTTAGTAAAACACACTGTAACCGATGAGCTATGGTTTGATGTAAGAATGTAAAAGCTAAAGAGGTGTGCCAGGGTCTTTTAGAATGAAATATATAACCTCTGCATAAATTATGGGTGAAAAATAAATCAATATACCTGCACTGCTATATAATATAGAAAATTGTTTCCAGTTTGTATGTTTTAGTTTTACAAATGCATAATGTACAATTCCTATTGAATGTTTCTATTTATGCATATACCTTTCATGTAAGCTGATAGTACATGCATGTAATTAGACACTTTATGATAATTCAATTCTGTTGCTATTGCTTCGATATAGATAATATATAATTATATGTATATAAAACCTGTACATGATGTATAAAGCATAGATAATCCTACAATAGTTTTAACAAAACTTGTTACACGAATTTTATCACAGTTTATGGTTTATCACTTCAACATTAATTGATTTTAGTAGTATAGTTAATTTTACAGTTATGAAGTTCATCACATAGATTTTACAAAGAATCTTGGGTACCTACAGCACATTTTCTAGTATGTGGTTACCATTCTAGAATTTTTTTCTCCATCTGCCATCCAATCTACAAGCAATTCTATGGGATATCTGAACTTTGCTTGGGTCCAAGGATTTTAATCAATTCAACCTTAAAGAGTCTGAGCATTGCTTACTTCACTGAAATTTGAGTAAGAATTACATGTTCTTACTGCAATAAATATTTTGAGAATATTGTCAGAAAGTTTACAAAAAATTCACTGAAAAAGACAAACAGCATACAGAAAGCTGCTACAAATGTTAAACTAAATTTTATTTTTTGTATAAATCACTTACCTTAGAAATAATACTAATAAGGCAAGTGGTGTCAGTGAGGTCCCCATAATGTAGGTGCATTTTCCCTCCAGTATGGCATGCTGGCTGGCCATAGAGGTGTTGTATACGGCCAGTATTAAATGAAGAGGATCGCCGTAAAATCCCATGTACTTCATATCCCTTTTCAATCAAAAATTCAGCCAAGTAGGAACCATCCTAAAAAATATTATTTTTAAATAATTGCAGTACTTCATAATTCACGTTTATATCTATATTCAATAAAAGAAATATACCCTTCATTAAACTTTATTTGAAACTGAAGTAAATTGAAAACTTTCAGTTTGTTTATAAATATTTTATACAGATAAGGTATTATTTTCTATAACCAGTTATTATTTAAGTACGTACACGTATAAATATACGACTACTGTTAATTATTAATTGTTTAGAATTAAGGAAGACTTACATACCTGCCCTGTAATTCCTGTTATGAGAGCTACTTTTCGATCACCATTAGCATTAGAATTTTCTCCAGACATGGTATTTTTTTACTAGATTAATATAAAGATTTTTTTAAATCTCAAGCCCAATAAAAACACGTCTGACACTGGGGAAGCCGGTGAAACATTGATAAGCTTATCATGAAATGAACTACTTATTTGAGCAACTCCGCTTTACTTGATTCCAATTCTATTAAAAATGCTTTTACAATGTCAGTTATAATTATAATTATTAAAAAATATATTCAACAATTTACAAATTTATTTAAATAAAAACAAAGTAGACAGCAGATTCAGTCGATAAACAATAAAAAACATTATTCTTATCGTCGAGTCGAACCAATGTTGATCGATCATGTCAAACAACGAAATCGAATGAAATTTGATCGATGTTAAATTAAAACTATGGTTTAAGCAGTTAATTTTTTTATATGCTAACGTATTTTTTTAGTTATAACATTAGGAGGACTCCTTAAGTTTCAGTTAAATAAAAAAAGTTAATTGATGGAAAATTTATCGCAACTTTTATCCATTCAATGCGAAAGATATTGAGCATGACAAGTTTAAATTAATAACATGCATTGATTAAAATAAACACTTCTAAAATGTCTTTGTTTTCGATTAATCAATATATCAGTATGAAAAGATGTTTTAAAAGTCAAAGAATATAGTCTGTTGTGTATGATTACATACATATATTTGATATCAATATACTCTTTGATTAAGGCAATTCATGTGTACTTGTGTGCTTAATTATATTCTTTTTGTATTTTACGGAGATACATGAAGGACAAGGAATAAGCAGAATTTAGACATAGTTTCAAACTCGTTTTCTTCGAAGTGTTTGATTTCAAGTTATGCAGTTACTATTTGTATTATTATCTTACTTTAAAAAGTATCATGTAATAGATAATTAAATACATCACTAAAATATTTGGAATAAAGTTTCAAAGTTTGGTAGTGCGATAAGGAAATTTATAAAACTAGTGTGTATAATTTTACTATTGCGCCATAAGAAGTGATTCAAAGATCGTGACAAAAAAAAAATACAAAGTCTAAACAAGGAAAATCATCAACATGCCTGACATAAAGATCACTCCTTTAGGAGCTGGTCAAGATGTAGGACGCAGTTGCATACTTCTCTCTATGGGCGGTAAAAATATTATGTTAGATTGTGGAATGCACATGGGATATAATGATGAACGAAGGTTTCCCGATTTTTCGTATATTGTTCCAGAAGGCCCTATTACAAGTCAAATAGACTGTGTAATAATATCTCATTTTCATTTGGATCATTGTGGCGCATTGCCCTATATGTCCGAAATGGTTGGATATACTGGACCAATTTACATGACCCATCCAACGAAAGCTATAGCTCCAATTTTGCTAGAAGACATGCGAAAACTCATTGTGGAGAGGAAGGGGGAGTCAAATTTTTTCACATCACAAATGATTAAAGATTGCATAAAGAAAGTGACTGCTGTCACCTTGCATCAGTCTGTGATGGTAGATAATGACTTGGAGATAAAGGCATACTATGCAGGACATGTTTTAGGTGCTGCTATGTTTTGGGTGAGAGTCGGCAATCAATCCGTTGTGTACACCGGAGATTATAATATGACACCAGATAGACATCTAGGGGCTGCCTGGATAGACAAATGCAGGCCAGATTTAATGATAACAGAATCAACATATGCAACAACTATTCGAGACTCAAAAAGATGCCGTGAGAGGGATTTCCTTAAGAAGGTTCATGAATGTGTTGAAAAAGGAGGCAAAGTACTGATACCAGTATTTGCCCTAGGAAGAGCACAAGAACTATGCATTCTACTGGAAACATATTGGGAGAGAATGAATTTAAAGTATCCAGTTTACTTTGCCTTAGGTCTAACTGAAAAAGCAAATAATTATTACAAAATGTTTATAACTTGGACTAACCAAAAGATTAGGAAGACTTTTGTTCAAAGAAATATGTTTGATTTTAAGCACATAAAACCTTTTGATAAATCATATATAGACAATCCTGGCGCTATGGTTGTCTTTGCTACCCCGGGCATGTTGCATGCCGGTTTGTCTTTAAATATATTTAAGAAGTGGGCTCCTTTTGAACAGAACATGTTGATTATGCCTGGTTTTTGTGTGCAAGGTACTGTTGGTCACAAAATTCTCAACGGAGCAAAGAAAGTTGAATTTGAGAATCGTCAGTTTATTGATGTTAAAATGGCTGTAGAATATATGTCATTTTCAGCCCATGCTGATGCAAAGGGTATAATGCAGTTAATACAATATTGTGAGCCCAAAAATGTGTTGCTGGTTCATGGAGAAGCTCAAAAAATGGAGTTTTTAAAAGATAAAATTGAAAAAGAGTTTAAGATCAACTGTTACATGCCCGCTAATGGTGAAACAAGCATAATTAGTACCCCCACAAAGATACCAATTGATGTATCCTTAAGATTACTTAAAGCTGAATCCGTGAGATACAATGCGCAACCACCAGACCCAAAAAGGCGTAGAATCGTTCATGGTATTTTATGTGTGAAGGATAACAGACTTTCATTCCTTGATATTGATGAAGTTTGTAATGAAATTGGTATTAATAGGCATGTGATTCGTTTTACAAGTACAGTCCGCTTTGAAGATAGCGGTCCAGCTGTCAAAACTGCAGAGAAACTTAAAGCATTACTAGAAGAGAAATTACAGGGATGGTCTATCACAATATCAGATGGTAACATTTCTGTAGAATCTGTTCTCATTAAGTTTGAAGGTGATAATGACAATACGAAGAACATATATGTTTCATGGACCAGTCAGGACGAGGATTTAGGTAGTTACATATTAGGACTACTGCAGTCTATGGTTCAATGATGTTCTCAGTATCATTTTAATTAGTTCCAGTGGTTAAGTGCAGGGGTCTCCAAACTAACCTAATTGCACAATAATCTGCCCTTGTACCATATTCTTATCAGATTTTTTTTATCTGTTGAAATGTTCATATGAAAAATGTACATATTTGAAAGTAGAATGCCAGTTATAAAAGTTGAAATGGTTATTAGTTTAGAGACTCCTGTTTCAGTACATAGTGAAATAAAATACTTTGTTTTAAATTTGATAAATAAATTTTATTTTGATAAATAAATTGTTTTTCAATTTTTTTTTTATTTACACCATGTGGTATCCGTATTACATTTTCCTTGATACCACAAGTACTGTAGTTGATTCATTTTATTCAGACTTTTGAACCATTCTGTCGGCAATTGTTTTTGTGCCTGAAATCAAAGTTATAATTTTTTATAACAGTTGGTGGACGAGCAAGCAGTCACCATCAAGTTAGTGACCGCTACTCATAGACATTTGCAACAAGCATTTGCGAGTTGCAGATGCATTGCCTACATTTGATAGACAGAGGAAGGGATAGATGGAAAAAATTACATTTCTTTCTCCTATCCATCCCTACCCTATCAAATCTTCTTTCCCTTCCCATCCTTTCCTTGTTAGAAAAGGGTGGGAAAGGGAAGGGACTAAAATTAGGTCTCCGGCACCTCACTGATTAGACCGGAAAATTTTTACTTCACGCCTGTATTCTGTGAAGTGTTATTTCACCGATCTCGCGGGCCGTGTAAACTAATTTTTGTAGGTTTAATAACTGTCTTCAGGTCAATTAAAAAGCTCTTATGGGTCATGATTGTTGTAATGTACATAAAATATCGGAACTTTAAATCTAAATGATGAGTTACAATTAAATTAAAATCAATAAATAATTATATGAACCCATTCGAGACAACGATTTTTTTCGAACGCAATCCCTAGGAGCGAAATTTTTTTCTTTATATTGTTCATTTCTAATAAAAAAAAAACATTTTTATTATGGAAATCACCAAATTTGTAAGTGAATTCACATAACTTCTACAGATTTCATTAGTTCAAGAAAAATCTTATTTCGACGACTAGTTTACTCAGAATAACTAGTAATTGCATATTACTGTTATTGCACACACAGTGTGCAGGCCGTCTTATAGCCTCGGAAATCAATTGCACACACGGTGTGCAGTCTCGAATAGGTTAAGACCGAAAAATTCTAAGCAAAAATACGTAATAGCTTTTTAAATATAAGAAATAATGTCAAATAATTTTAACATTGAGAACTAGCCTTGGTTATGCTAGTATCAATTAGTAAAGTTTTACTTTTATCTTTTTGTTTTTTTTCCCTCATGACTCATCGATTTAGGTAATCGTATATCTGCCGTAGAGCAATTAGATTCACAGTGTAGTTTAATCTTTTGGACGACCATTTGTTGGACTAAACATAAACTGGCGTGTGATATCGCATACTTTTAAAGTAAATATTTGATAAGGCGTCTACAAGTTATATGCGAGTACATGGTAACTGATAAGAATCGTGGTTAACATACAAGTTCTTAAATATGCAATCGTGTTAAAATTTCAAAATTTAAATTAAGTTTCAACGGTATAAAAAATATTACCAAAGATCGGGAACGAATTGTAATGTAAATGAATACATCTATAATTTTTGGGATTCCGTCGACTATAATAAATATACTATTTTTTAGACTATATTATAGAAATAAGTAGAGGGATTTGTTTATTTCTTCCAAAATTTTATTCTGGAGACAATGCAATTTTCAAAGAAATAAAACCCATAAAACATCGATGATACTATATATATATATATATATATATAT
>DWLR01006159.1:0-10306 GCA_018246295.1 Papilio alexanor hazarajatica
GACAGACAATGGTGGTGAGTTTTGTAACAGCGAAATGGAGAATTATTTACTTGAAGAAGGAATTATTCACCAGAAAATAAATGCATACATACCAGAACAAAACGGTGTTTGTGTCATGATTTGTAATTTAATTAAAGTCGGTAAATTACAAAAAGCTAACATGTTTTAATACAAATGTTCGTCAAATGTAATAATAATTTGTTATTTTTAATATTTTTTGCTAATATACTGTTGAAGATGATTAATACTTTATTATGATTATGAATACCGCCATCTAGTTGAACATTTTATCCTTAATTTATTTACTTTTAGACTGACAGAAGGGCAATGTTTTTCGAGAGTACGTATGTATGTTTCATGTATGTAAGCTTCTAGAGCCTAAACGACTTGACCGGTTTTGAAGTGTGAGGTATCATTCAATTCGTATTCGTCTCAGTAGGGTCTATCAGTCAGTCAGGCTTATTTTTTTTTCATTAATTACTAATTCTAAATTATCAATGTGGTTCATAAAATGAGATATGAAAACTGGACCCTCACTTATCATATAAGGCATCAATGCACTCCAATGAAGGAATTAAACAGTAAATTTAATAAAACAAGAATGTTCATAATTTCACCCCGACCGCCCTTAAATGTTGTCTGTGTGTAGCTGCTCGCTTAATGTAATCTAATTTTATATAAGAGCATTTTTATACGAGTACTACTCTATCAGAAGATCTAGACCATTCTAAGGATGTACAAGTATTTCATGTATGCTCACGTGTTCTATACTGCGGCATTAAAACTAGTATACATTTTTAAAAAAATCAATAAAATTCTGTAATGCCGTGTATAAAACTAGACTAATTAAAAGCTAAACGATTTAATGAATTATTTACATACCTATTGTAAACTTATCAGAATGACACGATATGAAAACAAAACGTGTAATTGTAAAAAGCGCAGAGCACACAGAAAGCGGGTGGAAAAAGATCGCTCGACCGGCGCGTGCGTACTTTTAACCCGCGCTTGCTTTTCTTGTGTTGTCATAAAAATAGAAGGAAAAGACCTGCCGAATTTCCACCACGATTTCTCGCACTCATTATGTTACCAAAACTCTGGGTTTCAATAATATCGTAATTATTATCGATTAACAACCATGGATATCGGAACTATTGTCTATTACTCATACACAATAGCAGCGAACCCTCGAAGTCCATAAAATGAGTAGTGATTACTATCTCTGATTACTCTTATCTTAAAACAAGTTTTATGAATTAAAATTATTTTAAGTGTATATATAAACCTCATAATATAATGTGTTGCGGTTAAATTAAATGTTCTCGATGTAAAAAAGTAAGATGTTATGAAATGTTTATACATTTTTATGTTCCCGCTTAATATTGGGTCTTGGAGAGTAAAGCGTCAAAACACTATATTCTCAGTGTTACTATAATTACACTTGGGCTATAAATTTGGTTTGGAATTTCAAACGGAATATTGTAATATTTTCATACTTATTTTAAGAAAAGAGAAAGAAAGATATTTAAAAAAAAATAATTTTAAAAATCAATACAATATGTAGATATACTTGTAATATTAAACCATTAATTTATATCAAAGAAAAATGTTTTTTACATTATTCAAACTTACCATTTTCTTTCATAATATTTCGAGTCCTATTTTTCTTTCTCTTGAGAATTCTTAATGATTTCTTTATATTAATTGAGGTCATTTCATATTTTAATTCTATTACGCTTAATACTCGTATCTAAATATATCATGAGTAAGCACAGTACCTTGACTTTATCAAATGATACCTTGGCACATTCTGACTTTCAACAACTCAGGAACTTTATACCCTTGTCAAGAGTAAAGCCATAAAACATTGACATACAAACACACACACACACACTAGTTCAGCGTTGTATTTATAAAGACATGTTTTTTTAAATATCAAAGTTTTCTAAGACAGAACTGTTCTTAGACGGTAAATAACAATCGATTTTCTCGGCCTGATTTGTACCTATCCATTCACCTGTATAACTTTATCGAAGCTCGAAGCCTCGGTAATACTTGTTCACGAAGATAAGCTTAAAGCAAACTAAAATTAAATTTAAGTTAACCGTAAGTCGACTTAAGTTTCTATCCAAATACCGTATTACTCGTTTTTGCTGCTTTGCACCTTAAAAATTTAGCGACTTGCGTGTTTTTTACCCCGCAGCGCGCTGTTCAAATGGATATAATTACTATTACAATTCCGTTATATAAGCAAAGTAAAATTTGCTGTTTCTTGAAACCCAATTATACTGATATGTCGTTACTTGATTATGTAAGGTTATGACCATATAAAAGTAAATTTATTATCATAAGTAACTATTTGATTATGAAAATTTTTATTTAAAAAAAAAGCTCTCATGTCAATGACCAGAAGTGGCAGTTGTGTGTACTCTTAACATCGCTTTTCAGTGTGGTGCTAATCTGCTCGATGATATTTCGTAATGGAAATTTTCGAAAATATAATGCTATTTTTGTATTGAGATTATTCAACTAAAACTTTTATTTTGTACACTTAAAATACGAACTTATGAACTTAGAATATAGTTCAATAAAAAATGATAAGTTTAAACCAGATGAATGATACGTAAGAGGACTTCAGATGTTAGTTAACAGCATTATTATTTCATTTTCTTCTGTTTATAAAACGTTGGCTGTTTACAGTTCAGTCTCGACTAATGAAATGCTTGTGAAAATCATGTGCATCGTGATCTCTCTCTAGTAAATGCGATAGAAATTGTTCCTCTCGAGGATTTGTCAGAGAATCAAAGCAATTTTCGCTCGTCAACAAGTGACGCTGAGGCTGACGTCCCCATTTGTCTGGAGACTAAACGACCAAATATGCTGAAAAAAAACGGTTTTACTGAACGGGGCGTACCTACTAGGCCGCTATTTTAATGTTTTAGTACAAAGATGAAACTGATACATTTAAAAGTATAATCTAATATTTACAATTGTTTTGAGCTATACAAATTTTGTTTATATAATTAATTTACTTTTATTTGTTCATAAATTATTTTAGTAATTAATCTATATTCTTCAGTCCAATATTTATATCTATCTATATCAAGAGTTCTTTCAATTTAAAAGGATTGGCCTCGCCTCTACAAAATAATGCTTGTAGTAAGTATAACATCTGTTTTAGTTTTTTTTACTAAGGTAAATAAATAGCATTTATAGGGTATCGCAATAACTCTTGTAATGTGTGTAATATATTTATCTTCTGCAGTTTAGTCAACAATGTGGATGGTTTATCGTTTTTTCATTCGAACGTGCAGCACCCACATAAAGTATCAAGAATGTTAAGTCTAGTAATACTAACTGTAACAATATAAGTATGTTAACATCGCAAATCTGGTATACTACAAGGGTTATAACTCTTGAAAATATCGGACAACTGGGATCTAAGCCAACTGCACCTGCCCACTCAGCTGATTAACGGACGGGGCTAAACATCAACCAGAGTGCCTTGCCAACCGAAAATTGGCAACCAAAATTTAGTGGCGCTTTCGCCCGCTGCTGTACGGAATCGCTTGTACGACGGTACGAAATATTCAAGGCATGTTCCACCAGCACATGTTACAGACTTGTGCTATTTCCCATGTACAATTTCTATTACAACTAATTTATTTAACTAAATTACATAATTAAAAATACATAAATAAAAAGAAAACTTGTCACTTAAAACGTTTTTGTCAAGATAGAGGTTACATTTACAAGTATTTTTAGATAAACATACTCATTTATCTATGTTTAAATAAATACCTATATTAAAGGATAGAGCATAAGAGGATGAATGAAAATATTTTATTTTGAGATTAGGTCATGAGCTCTATCTAGTCAAAAACCAAAAGGATTAACCATAGCTTATCTATTTTTATGTTTATTTTTTAAATTACGAATGTTTGTCTATGTTGTAAACTAACAATCTTATTCCCTTTTGTATCCACAATTTAATAACCACAGTAAAAGACTAAACATTATTTTGGGCAAAGTTAAACATTGTTGAAGTAAGTTGTTTGAGAGTTAAAAAGCTACCTTTTTTCTCTCAATATGTTACCGCTTATTTCTAAATTGCGTACATATACTGAGGAAATTGTAACTTATATAAAGTTTGAATAATGTCGGCAATTTGCAGCTGGGGAGTTAGTTCATGATATTTGTATGTTAAATAGCTTAATGGAATACGAACATCGATACATCATTAAATAGGAAAAAATATAAGAACTTATTTTTGCTTTTCTACTAAATCAAAATTGACAGTCGTTATTGAAAAATTAACTTAGCAGTCAATTACGTGAAAATAAGTCTGCAGGTACGAGAACAGCAGCTTGTAAACGCTGAGTAACCTCGCGCACGTAAAGGAACGCACCTGCGGTTGACAAGCCCATTTGTTTAGGCTGCGGCGCGCGTTTCCTTCATTATGATAAATATTGTAACATTGTAAGCCTGCGTATCCACCAGTTGAACAGGCGTAGGGAAATATTACAGTTTCGTATTCAATAAAGTGGCAAAGCGAGAGGCATGCATCCACCGGGAACTACGCACCTGAGAAATATTGTTGAAATACCTATGTTATATTGTATATAATAACAACTGGTGAATTTATAATAATAATAGCTGTTGCCTGCGACTTCGTCCGCGTGGAATTCAATGATATATCTATATGTAAACATATACATATATTTGCGTGAAAAACGTTCTGCGGAAACCGTACATTAATAACCGATAAAGCCTATGTGCTAATCTATCTCTGTGCCAAATTTCGTCCAGATCTGTTCAGCCGTTGCGGAGTAATAGTGACCTGGATAACAAACGTCCATCCAAACAAAACCATTTATAATATAATGAATTGTTTACCCAGCGTAATATATATATATATATATATATATATATAGTAATAAAAAGTATCATAAGTATATCCTTCTCAATACCTTACAGAATATATGTACAAAGTTTCATGAAGATCGGTTAAGTAGTTTTTACGTGAAAGCGTAACAAGCAAACTTACATTCACATTTATAATATTAGTAAGGATTACAGGAAACTAATTCCTCTGTCACCAGTGATAGTGTAATGAACAATTAAAATAATTGAAAGTGTAACTCAAAACATTTCAATATATAATGCGTTAAATTCGTAAAATGAAGAATATACAATCACAAAAAGTAACAAATAATTAAAAAATAGACTAGGTTCATAGTTCATTTAAGTGTGCTTAGCTTATTCAAATATAACTAATGCTTATTCAACTGCAGGCCTGCAGTCCTACAGTGTACAATTGGCACACATATTAACATTTACAGTAAATTATAAAGGTGGATTAAGATTGCTTCTTTTGTCTGCCCTAGTCAGAATTTAGAACCTGGACCAAAAGTAGAATTTAAATATACTTTTATTCAAGATTCAACAAAAAAAAACTAACATCATGTAGAGACATGGGAAATAAGTACCACCATATTAATTAGAGAATTAATATGGTGGTACTTACTATTACTATTTCCATTTATAATTTAATTCAATATATAGAGTGACACAGAAAGGATTATCTCATGTACCAAGGAATACTTACATATTATTTTACAAAGGATAAAAATATTATTAACATAAAATTAATAAATTCAAAGAAATAAAGTAAAATAATAAAAGAAAAATAAGTCAGAGGATTCCAATTACACCGCCCTCCATTGAATTTAATGAAATCTCCGCAGTGGTGTCTGACGACTGCACAGGTGTATTTTCGTTTAATAAACGTTGAGATGAAAAGGTCACCCTGTTATCAGGGGTCGCGGACAAAAGACACAAACCTTTTCGAACTTTTTCCTTGTCTTGAGATAAAAACAGAAAGTGGATTAAATGCACAGATAGTCGCTGCCCATAAAGAGATGGAACTTAAAGATTATCCAAACAAAAAGAAACGAGGCTCAGGATTTCCTATCTCAAAAGTCTTTTAGCCTTGGCAGGTCTTTATGCAGGTGCCTTAATTTTATTTTAGGTCGTAAACTGTTATTGTTTCTGTTAACGACAACACAAATCTTGTTTTTTTTTCGAAGTATGTTTCATAGGAAATTTAAGACAGGAATACTTTTGACAATTATTTTAGGTTTATTTTTAATCTACCTGATTAAAAATGGTGGCGCAATTTTTTGCACCGCAAAACAACTTTGTTGAATGATATGTCCTAAACCGATAGAACTTTCCTTCAAGAAAAGAGCGGTTCAGTGGTTAGAACTGGAAAGCTGCTCTGGTGTTGTCAATGTAATGGGCGACGGTGAATTCATAACGTTGAATGTGATAGGGGTAAACTTATTGCGTTAGATATCAACATTGAGATATACAATAATAGTACATAACATATCAGAGGCAGAATAATCAATTGTGGTTAGAATAAAATAACATTTTTTTTTCAGCTGAGTATAAAATCATTCGTTGACGTATATGTTCAAAAAGTTAGTCTATAAAATCAATATAAAAAAATATATATATTAAATTTCAATTGCATTTACAAGCGTAGATGTCACGGATGAATTTTAATAGCATTCAAAAGCGAGGCCATTTTTGCGGAATGTGCACAAAATCTCTTATTCCTCGAACAATTCCAATTCAATTATTTGTCTTTGAAATTTAGTTTACCGCATAGAACTTGCAATGCACTTTGGCATTTGCACGACTCGGTAATACTGAAATGGTATTATTTGTAAAGATTTTCATAAGTTCGCAATTCTGTTCGTGTAGCAATTTCAACGTTTGCTTTATTGTATGTTTGAATGCAGGAATGAAAATAAGGACATGCTAGTTTACTAGTCAAAAATATTTATGATATCTCTCTTCTAGAAGCTCTAATGAATAATGAAAATTTTGTAATTCGTAACATTTTGACTTGGTGAAAGTTTAGTGGCATATACTTAATATTTCGCATGCCAATATCTGGTACTTCAATTTTATCAGCAATACCATTATGTGCATAGAATACAAGTTTATAATACGTAAGAGTACATGCAAGTCAATAGAATACGATCACCCAGTTATAATATTAAATTACCTTGCTGTTACGATCTTAAATTCGATTTTTTTTTATCGAATAAGGGAGGCAAACGAGCAGCGGGTCGCCTAACATTAAGTGAACCGACGCCCATGGACATCCGCAACACCAGAGGAACTGTAGATGCGTTGCCGGCTTTTAAGGAGGAAGTACACTCTCTGATTATCAACAGAAGGGAAATTTATGTATTGTTTACTAGATTACTAATGTTTGTTTTCACGCATAATTTGTCCCCGATTAATGGCAATTCGTTTACATCAGGAACAGAGCAGTTGCTGGTTTTACTACTATTAAATGTGTCTTCCAAACTAGGTTTTAAAGAAAAGTGAGCTTTTTCTTATACATACTCGCTGAGTCTTCGAAGCTACAAAGTTCGTTATTACGTCGTTTTTTTGAATTTTTAATACTCCCTGAGAGCTCAGAATGTGCTTCGAGAAAGTTAAAAAGTACTATACGAAAAATTACAATGAAAAATAAAATAAAGACCTATAGAAATATTAATAAATGCTAAATTTCTACTACTTTTCTTCAACATGACGTAAACATAAGTTAATGGTTGATATTTTGACAGGAGAAATACTGAACTGATTTTATCTCTCCTATAATACTTCTAACGCCTGCAATATCATATTATGTAATCAAACATAAAGAGTATCAAGGATATATTATTGGCATTTAATAATTGATTAATTCTCTTTTCATTCTTTGATTATGATATAATTTATAGGGACAAAACTTACCAATAATAGTGACATTTACTCAAGGTAGGATAATGAGGCAAATCTTAAATTTAGTGTCCTGCTTCTATCTAATAATTATATAGATTGGCAAAGAAATCGAGTCATTAAATGCAATTCACAGAGAGGAATGGTCCACGTTGGTAGTTATTCAGGAAATATGAAGATTGATGGTCTGTGCTCGCTATAATTTATCTATTATCTACAACACGGACATTTTCACAAAGCAGAGAGGACGTGTATTTTGTCTACTTGTTTGAGTTTATTATGGTCGAAGTTTAAATTTAACTTTTCTTAATTACTTAATAACGTAATCATTATTTTTCTCAAGTAAAAAACTACAAATGTATTATTCAGTATATATTTGTTGTTTTGCGGACTTTAATGAATAATGATCATTCAGCATTATTCGCTTCATTGTTTTATTTCTGATGTAAAGAAATAATTCCTGCTTATACAGAAGCAAATTTAACTTTGTTGTACTTACTTGAATACATTAAGACGATACATTGTCTAACAATAGCATATGAAACACATATGAGCTTACTAGTAAATTATTAATTAAATTAATATTATCGTAAATTTCTATTGTTTCAGTAAAGTTTGGGATTGTGAACGTAAACCGCCGATGTGAACAAATAGCTTCGAGAAATTCCTAAACATCTAACCCAAGTATTTTGATTAATACGTAGACATGACGGAGTGCTCGCTACGTCCCAGTCCCGCACGAGTTCTCTCCCTTTGGACTCTTCTAATTGGAAGCTTTAATATCGCAGGTAAGTTTTAATTACGCTATTATTCATTTTCTGTTACAACCTATACTAATACAATGGAGCTGGAGAATTAGTTTTTAGGTGAACACGCTAATCTGAGAAACTATCGATTGGATGTGAAAAATTCTCTTTACACTTGTAAAGCCCAATTATTAAGGGAAGTCAGTAGCGGGGAGGCTATTTAACATCGCATTGCGACCCTGAAGGCGTAGAGAGTGAACTGCGGGGCGAAGTTATTTATATTATTGTGTCAACCACACAATTCTATGCGTAATGTAGAGACACTGATAGATTACATGCAGTCTTTCATCTCATCTTTTTATGGTATAAAAGAACGAGGGAGATATTAAGTAACTTTCGCTACTCAACGGAACGTAAAATAATTAGAGGTTATAAATAAGTTTCCAATCTTTTTTAGTAAAATAAAGGAGGCAAATAAGGAAACGACAAATTCGATAGAAGTTATATGCAAAATTGTGATCGTGCACGATCTCAATTTTGCATATATCAAAACATTTTTTATCGTCGTATTTTGTATCGTATTTTGTATCATTAACATTTTTACCGCGTTAACATATCCGATCGTGCACGTACAAAATAATTTAAGCTCAAAATTATATTTATAAAAATATTTGTATTAATCAAATTGAAATTAAAAAAAAGCGAACAAAATATACAATTTCATCCCAGGCAAACAGTTCACAGATAACTTTAAAGTTACGATTTTATTGTATAAGTTTTCCGAAGTCTTGATATAAAATTAAAAACTAACGTATAAACGGGCTAAAGTCCGTGGTGTTTAGATAACAAACTTTGTAAAGCTACGGAGCGCTTCAAGTTTATTACACTAGCCCATATTTTTATAAAAATCAGCTCGCATCTAAAGGTGCAAGTCTGAAAACTAGTTTAGGAACATTTTTATAGTAAAGTCAGGTTTATTACTGTAGCGCCTTTTCGTAGAGAAACTATAAAGGTAACAAGACTATCTCGTAAATGTAATCACTTTATACGCGCAAGGGAGTTCTACTGATAGTCTTATATGTGATTTCTTTCGAGTGCCTCTATATTGGTATCTACCTTACTTAGATACTGTCCAGTGATTGTTATAAATGTCACTAAGCACTTGCGTGCAAGAAAACCCTCATATTTAGGGGCGACGCAGACTTCATTGATCTCGAGGTGACGCCATGTTTACGCATCCGACAAGAATTTTGCACAGCACCCGCGATTTTGTCGACTTTATACATTATTTCTAAATCTTTGCGAGTGTCTTGATGCAATATTTGTATTTGATGACGTGATGTTTTTATTTTTATTTATCAAGTAGCATTTACATGAAAAAGAAAATGCGAATTGTATTCACAAGTAACAATATTTATAAGATACTTTTTCCTAAAGTGTCGAAGTTAAGAAGCATTAGTAGATCCCCGACTAATTTATGTCAATGTATTGTTACCTTTTTATTATTACTTGCTATGCATTAAGTGAAAATAATCTATCAATTTCTATTCATATCTTTCTATCTCTACATAAATAACGGAACAGTTAGATACTATTCTCTAATTGCTGAAGACATCCTAATTTTATTTCTTAGTACTCAAAGTAACTTTAAAGGCTTATGCTAGGATATGGGATATGACATAAGCCGAATAGCGAAATTGAAATACACACCATTATTAAGCCGAAAAAGTTGTCAGCATATAAATAAAAAAGTTTTG
>DWLR01006160.1:0-10303 GCA_018246295.1 Papilio alexanor hazarajatica
GCTCCGTCTCATAGCACAAGAGTATGTTATGGATATACTTTGGATGACTTAAAATAACTTAGATATGGACTGATTGTTTATAATCTCACTAGGAATATGACAAACTGAGAGCAAATGGTGAACTGAACAAATCATTAATACAATTTGACATATCTCAAACACACCAAAACTATTTTTTCTGTGATAAATAGTTTTTTAAAACATCATTTTTTTTTATAAACTGTCATGTTCATTATTGTTCAACCATTAAGATGTTCATGAGGACATAATCTATAATTCTTCTTCCATTCTAACTTAAGCTTTAATGTAATAACGCGAGCACAATGTCAATTCACACTATGACGATTCTACTTGATGTTTTTGAACTCTGAATACAAGATACAATGACTTTACATTTTAATTTATTTCATGTTGTTGGTAAAATTAATATGTCGTTATGGCTAATCTATACATATATTAAAAAGGTAAATTATTGGTGTCTGTACATGGAAAATACACAATGAAAACTATTACAGGGTGTATTTATCAACGTAACTAAAAAAGCGTCTTACATTTTCAGCTTCACCTAAGCATGAGAATGCATGTCAGGAGCTATATTGACAGATCTTTATAAAAGATGTGCAGATTTAGTCAGTTATTTTCGTTATATTATTAACTGGTTTAATATTTGATTATTTACAAAAAACATAATTAACCAAGCAATAAAAAGGAATTAATATAAACTGGCTGCTATTCTGTTGCTCTCATGCCACAAAGTACAATCTTAATTAATATGAATTCAGTGCATATAAGAAAACAATTAAATATAATTGGGCTAGGCTAAAAAGAATCTTGAAATGGAGCATGATGTTAATTACAATTACACTACAAGGAAAGGTTTAAATAGTAGCAGCGAGGGGATACAAAACATTCAATCTTACTTTGTCGCCGTTTGTTGATACAATATATTATTTAAACATCGTGAAGAGCCAGCCTGAACATGTCATGCTCTACATAGAACGAGGTTCCTATTGGCTTCAGCACAAATGTTTGAAAGTACCCATGTGGCTGATCCTCATCTGTCTGTATCAAATAGCAAACATCATCTTCAGACATATCATTAATTTATTGTATTGTGATTGATTGAATTATTTACTTTATTTTAAGGATTATAACCTTCCTTCATTACTTTCTTCTCTTTTTTTTTTCTTTATTATTATTTATTTATTAATTCCCTTAATTCTACACCTAAATGTCTCTAAATGTCTAATATGTCTCTAAATCTATAAGATCGGAAATGAATTATAATTATATGTTTTTCGTTAAAATACTGTAATCTATTGTTTGAAGTAGGCCTGATAAAGTATGTCGAAATGACAATTATTTAATATCTACAATTATTTTACTGTTGCTATGCAAAAAGATATATTTTAATTTATTCTAGAAACAATAACATTTTAAAAACTACTTAGTTTCACCTAAAGGTCAAATATAGATATTTAAATAATTATTTATAACTATCCAATTATTATTATATCAACATTCCAATTTAGAAATTATTGTTTTGTCTTTTTAAATACAGAAATAGATAAGCAGGTCAGTAAACACAGTGATCATAACAGCACAAGGCAGGTACTATTAAATAGGGGTTTGTAATAAGTCTTGAAAATAAATCTTTTTATCGAACCTTTAAACCAACTTTTACAGCAAGGGCTTCTTGAGATGTTGTATCTTCTCTGATATTTTTAACTGATTAACAAAATTTGTTTGCCAGACTAAATCTGAGACTAAACCCTGACAATTAGGATTTCAGACTTATTAACAAAAAATACCCTGTCCCCGATTAAAGATTGGTTCCCAAACTTTATTTAGCCAATTGTCAGGTTCCACTAGGTGTGGTAATGGTAATATGGAAGCAGAATTTTCACAAGTTTCTGTTCTACCTTGCAAAGTTTTAAGAGTCCTGTCTGTGTTATTACAGTATTCATTGTGGAAAGTTAAGAGAACAATGATTACTTTTATTATGTATTTATTTTTCATAAACAGTTGATTTTGCTGGTGCTTAAAGTACAGGATTTTCCTTTTTTAAGTACCGGACACTTCATAATATTGAAAAAATATATAATTTGTTGTGAAATCATTAAATACACTTTACTTAATATTTGTGCTAAGAAAATACACTGCAGGTGGTTAGAACACAATCAACTCTCTTAGATATTTTGCAATTAACAGCATACCTTCAGATAAGAAAAACATTAAAGAATTAACTTGAATTTAATATTTTTGATAAGTAAAAATTGCTGGTACATGAAAAAGTCCTTTTTGTGCTACTATAGATAGGATAGATGCTATTGCTATAGATATGCTACTGCTATAGATGGTCAGACTTTTAAATCTTCAACAAGCTGTAAGATAAGTCAAAAGAAATATTTTTACAGCATAATCTGTAATCCTGTTACTGTATCTACCCATTAACCTGGATTCCAGATGACAGTGCAACTTTTGTATATTTTTTTATCAAACATCTGCTGTCTTCATGTATGACAAAAGATTGAACATTAACAATTAATTGTTTCATAATAAACTTCATGTAAAATCCAACAGTTTTTTATCTACCCCAATTGACTTAGAATTGAGTTATTAAGCTTTTACAAGTTATGGTTACCACTTTATAATAACATAGTATATCAAACTCACCTGCAGCCTGCCAAGAACATTAATCAGTACACCTCCATCAAACATTGGTTGCGAGTCCACAGATGTTACTAATCTTGTAATTTTTTGAAATGCCAAGCTCTGAAATTCAGAATAAATTTTGTTATAGTTTATTGAACAATAGGACATACTGAAAAGGTAACAACAGAATTAGAGAAATGCTAACAAAAATCTTGATTCAAATTTATGTTTATTTCATAAAATAATTTTGGTTACTAAACCACAACATACCTTGTTACACTATAAGACGAAAGTTGAACAGCTGATGTAACATAAGTCATAATATCTAATTTATCCATTGTTTACTTTCTAACACAATTGTGAATTGATCGTAGAAACCTCTCTATATTTTACATCACCTCGACTGGTTTATATGGGATGTTCTATGTACATGATTAAAAACTACAAATTCCATGAACTTACTTTTAATATATTGGCTTTATAACACAAACATTTTTCTTGTCAGAATAAGATATGATACTCACATTTAGTTTTTCCATAATTTTCACAGCACCTTGCAACTGAACTCCCTCAAAAGTCATAAAAGATGTTTCTACCTGTAACATAAAAAAGTTACAAAGTGACTGGCGTTTCACAGGGTGTAATTAAGAAATAAGATCTTTCATTGATCATCAATTAGAACAGAGAAATTGCTAAAAGGCTCTACCATTGGTAGATGTTTTTATTTGTCTATTTTTGGCTAACTTTTGCAAATGCAATATAAATTAAAAAGACAAATCCCTCTCAAGAAAAGGCAAGGAGAATAATCTGACCGACATGTTTATATATTTTCTGTAAATAATTTTGTTTTTTTTTAGAATAATATGAAGTCTACAGGTCCATTGCTAAATAAAACAATATCTTATCTTTCAAAATAACCATAAATTTTAAATTAATTTTTGTTTTAAGGTTTGTTGTAAAGGGTGCGTTGTTTTAATGGTATGTACAGAAAATGAGTCATAGTGTATTGCCACAAAATAATCATAAATATTTGCATTCAGATTTCGATAACGTTTTTTGAAATGTTGTGCCTTATCAGAACATTACAGTGTAAAACACACCAAATAGATAAAAAAAATTAACGTTTTACTTATTACAAAAAGTACAAATACTTAAGGTACTTACATATTGTCAACTAAAAATGACTTTAAAACTTCTACTCATTAGGATTTAAAAAAAATTAAAAAACTAAATTCATCTTTGTTGTTTAAACTCTTCTTGTGTGGCTGTAACAACAATGACAATATAATTCGTCTCTTGAAGAGACTATTTTTACAAAAAAAAAACTGGCTGAACATCTTTAGGCGGGAGAGTAGTACTTAACCTTAAAAATTAAATTTCTAGTCCCAAAATACAAAGACAAGCGATAAATAACAGTCCAAAGATAACTTATAACGAGAAAGATTTGGAAATGAACTCACGTTGTACATATTTGCTAGGCTTGCCCGTTGTGCCGGATCATCGAACAGCGTGTAATATTGTTGAATAAATCCTTTCCCAATAGCATCGTATTGTGGATTTAGCGCCATTTATACAAATGTTTGTAATTTTGATCTTTCTTAAAGGGTAAAATTTGCCAATAAGATCTTTATTTGCAGACCTTCGTAAACCTCTTCCGTTGCCTTCACGTTGAAAAAATATGGTGGCACTGTGTCGTAAGTGCTGCCATTAAAAAAATCACAATGAAATGTGTTACTACTTGAAAATCCACCCATAAAATATAATTGTTAAAAAATCTATAATATTTAATTCACCCAATCATTTTTATGAAAGTTTTTCAAAGATTGAATCATTTTGGACTTGATGATTATTGATGATGATCAAATAAGATAAACAATTTTTGAATGATTCTTATCTACCAAAGCAAAGAATATCTTCATAAATTTAAACAAATTTTACCCATGCTTAGTATGAATCAAATTTTAGCAATACGCAAGATTCATTGAAAACGTCGAAGAGAAAAATCATCGATGATAAGGATATGTCCTATTATCCTAAAATATCATCTTTCATCCATCCATCCATCTCAGCCTATAATCGTCCACTGCTGGACATAAGCCTCCCCTTTTGATCGCATCATTGGAGGGAAATGTGCCATAATCGCCACGCTTGGCAAGCGGGTTGGCGATCGCAGTAGGTTCCACTATATTAAGAAAAAGACGCTGTTGCCTTCGGTGGTCTTTACGCCCAGACACAAGACAAACAGACATGTTCGTGCACTCAAATATATTTCCTAGGTGGAATCGAACCCACGACCTACAGCGTGAAAGGTATCTTATCATCGCGTCAACCGTCCGTCAACCCTAAAATGTACTACAAAACAGATAATATCTTACTTCTTTCATCGGAGTCGTAGTAAAATGAACTTAACCGCGCGTAACGAACAGCCGCAAGGTATCGAAAATCGGCTTTTAAATCAAATTATTAGACAAATAAGAACTATCGTTTAAATAACTATATCTTCTCAAATTATTAAAGTTATTTGAAATTATACAGTTATAAATCTGCGAGTTGTCAAAATTATCATTCTAAATTTTATGTCAATTGAATGGCAAGGATAGTGTTTGACAATATAACCTTTAAAGTTGTAACTGGAGTTCAAGAATATAAATATTTTATTTAATTGAAGACCGAAAAATTCATTGTAAATAATGTCTTTAGCTGATGAGTTACTTGCAGATTTGGAAGAAAATGATGACGCAGAACTTGAATCTATGATTGACAATAAAACATCAAATAATGCTACTCATGAATTTGCCGTCCCTTACCCTGTGATTCCAAAAGAAGATGAAATCAAAAATGTTTCTATTAGAGAGCTAGCAAAATTGAGGTATTCAGATCGTTTACAGCGGGTAAGATTTTTATTGAGTTTAACAACTTTACACATTAATGTGTTATTGCAGAATAAATCAAATGTAGTAAAACCGCTATAACTGATTTACTCTAAATATATTAATTGTACATATTATGAGCTGTATCGGAAAAATAAATAAATCAGCATAATCTCAATTTATTTGTTTTAATGGAGTTGCCTGAATAGTGGAACTTATTCATATGTTTGTAAGTACTAATCAGTCTGTCTTATAGAGAGAAGATGGAAAAAATGAGTAAATTGGTAAGGAACAACCTATTCAAATGTAAATGAAGTAGACTGATACCATATTAAACACCTGGTTACATCATGTTAGCATAGTTCTTGTCCTTACATTGGTTAATAGTGTAATATGTATTTTAGGTAATAACAGAAATAGAACAGAACTACGGAAATAACAGAAAAAAAATTGAGGTTACAGGACTAATGGAGTCAGATCCTGAGTATCAACTTATTGTGGAAGCTAATAACATTGCAGCCGAAATTGATGGTGAAATTGGTAGGTTGAAAGTTTTATTTTCAATTTTTTTTTAATCTAAATAGAAATCTTAACATAATCATACATGAAATTGTAAAATTAATTAAATTAAAAACTAAATAATCACTCAGAAATGTATAAACATAGGCAAACCATTTCATTTTCCAGCTATTATCCACAGATTTGTTCGGGATAAGTATCAGAAAAGGTTCCCAGAGTTGGAGTCTCTGATCATCACTCCTCTTGAGTATATACGCACTGTCAAAGAGCTTGGCAATGATTTGGACAGAGCAAAAAACAATGAAATTTTACAAAGTTTCCTTACACAGGCTACTATTATGATTGTTTCCGTCACAGCCTCAACAACACAAGGGTAAGCAAATCAGTTATATATAACATCTATTCTATTAATTTATTCAATTTACTGTCTTCATTATCCAAATTAATAAATTATATGTGAAGACAGTCTAGTCATTAATAATATCAATATATTTTTCATAAGGATAGGGTACAAAGTTAACACTAAACCTACCGACATATTATATATACCTATTTCTACCGATGGCGGTTAAATGACCGCTTTTGAAATAAACATTATAGTTTCAATAATTTGATCGTTTTCTTCACATTCATCTTTGGAACTGGAGAACAAACTCATTCTTTTTCGTCCCTTACACGTACGTGTTCACAATGTTCTCTTCCTCATTATCAGTGTCGAATAGCTCAGAGTCAGTGTCTAATGGATCATATATACTATCCTCACTCCCAGAGTTTTCTTCTTCATCTACTTCAGAGCATAGTTCGCTTATATTATTTATTTCTTCCATCAATTTCCTTTGCATTGACATTTTAGAGCAAAATTTTTGAATTTCTATTTGAATAATTCACCAATAATAAAATGCAGAAATTAATACTTACTATCTTTATTTATTTATTACCCTAAGTTTGTAGCCTGTTTCATTATTACAAATAGAACTAATCATGTCACAAATATTTGTAATGCCACGTACAGAGCCAGTAATCTAATTTAAATGATCGCTATTTTGCCTCACCTCGTGAGTTACCAGCATTCGCTCTGTACCCAGCATAAAACAAACTGTAAGCACATGGCGTTTTCCTAGACCTCGTGAGTTACCAGCAGTGAGATTTCAATGCAGATAACTTCATAAAATTTCATATATATTCTAGTGGTCAAAAGACCGCTCAGGGTAGACAGCGGTAGAGTACATATTATTATCAGGAAAAACGAAAGAAGAAGAGAAATATATATTGAAAAATTAAACAGCTATATATTATAGAAAGAGTCATGCAGTAAGTTCAAGAAAAATAAAAACATAGAATTTAACAATTTAAATTATAATGATTAATTAAAATGATTAGTCTCAAAAGCGGTTGTTTGACCGCTCTGGTAGGTTTAGTGTTAAATGCATTGCAGGTTTATCAATGTGTTATACTAAACCCTCTTCTATCATCATGTCGTGTCAAACAAACACATGTGTGTAGGATTACACACTTTAAATGAGAATAAGTAACACTGGTCTAAAAAGTTAAGTTTAATATGTAAATATTTTTGTTCCAGGAAATTATTAATGGATAATGAATTGACAGAAATAAACGAAGCATGTGAAATGGCAGGGGAGTTGAATCATTACAAGTCAAAAATTTATGAATATGTTGAGAGTAGAATGACATTTATTGCCCCTAATATTACTGCTATTGTTGGTATGTAATATATATATATATATATGTTCCCGCAATATTTATTGTCTTTAATAATATTGGGCTCTTTAATGATTTCTTATGTTAAAATATAAGAAAATAGTACAAAATCATTTAAACTAATTTTATACTAAATCATTGTGAATTTTTGAATTTGATGTTAAAAACAAACAAAAAATAAAATCCATAAAATGATTTCATTAGTTTTTACAATTTTTAAGAGGTAACAATGTCATTAATAGACATGTGGTTTTTTATAGGAGCATCAACTGCAGCAAAGATTCTCGGTGTGGCTGGCGGCTTGTCCAAACTATCAAAAATGCCAGCATGCAATGTGTTGCCACTGGGACAGCAAAAGAAAACATTATCAGGTTTCTCTCAAGCTGCCGCTCTACCACACACCGGTTTCATTTATTTCTCACAAATAGTTCAAGACACATCACCTGTAAGTATTCACTAAAGTAGAAAATTCTATGACAATTCTTTACAGCTTTTAATTTTTATTTGACTTAGAGGAGGGTATAGTGTTTTCCACTGGTATATATGGATGTATGTATGTCTGTTCCATTGTCACCTACTGTAGTCTAAACAGCTTGATGTATTTTGAAGAGTGAGTTGGTGTTACATATGAATGTTTGAATATGAATTCCTTCCCAGTTTCATTTCCAAATTCAATTCCATTCAGAAGAATGTCATAGGGTGGTTAAGTTAGCAGGGTAATTCAGTTTTTTAAAATAACAATATATTTTATTTTATTTATATGTTACCAGTGGTAAGGGTTTGGAAAAAATAATAGTAGATTTAAATATAACCTCAATATGATTGTCTTGTTTGATTGACAGCGAACAATCAACAATGTTAAAAAAATTATGTTTCTTATAGGAGTTAAGATACAAAGCCGCAAAGCTAGTTTCAACTAAACTCACACTCGCAGCCCGAGTCGACGCGTGCCATGAAAGCACCGATGGACATATTGGAAGAATGCTGCGGGAGGGAATTGAGAAGAAACTTGATAAGCTACAGGTAAAACTTCTTAAGCCAACTTCCTACTTTTCATCTGTAGAATTCAACCTTAATAAAATTCAATATTATATTTTTAGTTAAGTACAAATGGATCAATTTTAAGAGATGGGTTAGACTAATTGAAAGTATTTCAATTGATAAAAAATTAGGTATATGTGTAAGCTTTTTCTACTTATGATCTGAAGATGTTCAGATCTCATAATTTTATTCCATTATATTAACTACAATTCAAAACCAATTGTAATTTATAGTCTTTTCCTTTGGTCCACATAATTTTTTTTTTATTATTTTGCTATTGTTGATGTTTTTTTTTTAATTATCTATTTTAACTGTTACCAGGATAAACTTCTAATAGTTATTAATACCTGGTAAGGCTTTTGTGTAACCTTTAATTTCAGTTGTATTTTTAAGAGAAAATTGAATATATCTAGTTTTAAGTTAAACCTTCCCCATAGGTAGGTAGTATTATTTTAAATTTAAATCACTTTATATTGTTTTTTTTTTCTTAGGAACCACCACCGGTAAAATTTGTGAAGCCTCTACCAAAGCCAATAGAGCAGAGTCGTAAGAAGCGAGGCGGCAAGCGAGTTAGGAAGATGAAAGAGAGATACGCCATGACGGAGTTCCGGAAGAACGCAAATAGACTTAACTTCGCTGACGTGAGTGTAACGTTACATTCTTTATTATTATTAATATTTTATATTGACTACAGATTTAAGTTTACCAATATGTCAATTTTCGGTATACCTCTGAGACCTGAGATCCAACGACGTTCAAAGTTAAAAGGGACCCTCTTGCGAATATCCCTTTTCTAGCAGAAGAAAAAAATGGAATCGGTTCATTATGACAGAAGTTCTGCGGTAACAAACATAAAAAATTACAACAGAGTTGAGAACCTCCTCCTTTTTTTAAGTCGTTTAATAATGCTTGTTGCATCTGCAATAAGCATTTGCGAGTTGCAGATGCGTTGCCTACCTTTAATAGATAGTGGAGGGGATAGACAGAAAAAATGGGCATTGCCTTCTTCTATCCATCTCCCTCCCCATCAAATCCTCTTTCCCTTCCTACCCTTTCCTTATTAGAAAAGGGTGGAAGGGGTGTACGTGTAAATAGTATATAAACACGTTTTATACGATAACCTTACGTCACGACGCCATGTGCGAAAGGGCTTATGCTATTGGGCTATGAACAATTATTCTGCGTGTGTTGCAAATATAAAATAGTTAATTGTTTTGTGTTAATCTACCAAGGTTATGATTGTAATGCAATTATAATACGTCATATATTATAACGAAGTGGGTAACAATTTTAAAATACACGATATGTATTTTAAAACTACGCAACTTATCGCGTGCGTTGTTTGGTATACACGAAATGTTAGCGGCACGCAACTGCTGCGTTTTGTGATGCACGCGTTCTTTGAACATTGCATAAAGCGTGTTTAACCCATTCGCTGCCAAGGACGAGTATACTCGTCTTTGGCAGGGTATCCCGCACTGCCAAGACGAGTATACTCG
>DWLR01006161.1:0-10303 GCA_018246295.1 Papilio alexanor hazarajatica
ATCCAGACACAAGACAAACAGACATGTTCATGCACACAAATGTTTGTCTTGGGTGGGAATCGAACCCACGACCTACGCGGCGCGACAGGCAAGTGTCTTTGCCACTGCGCCAACCGGTCAGTCACCACCCATTAACACAAAACTAATTCATTAACCAAATTAGTTTACAGTTTATTTAAGATAGTCGTATCTAAAAGTAATTGACCGTCGTATCTCTACGTAGAGACGTAACTGGAACACAATGAACGGCTGTCCCACCCCATAGTGTGCCATAGCAAGTTATACTTTTCATTGCATATCTATCAATTTTTAAAATATATAAAACCATATAAAAACTTATATCTATAATTCAAATATAAAATAAATTACAAATTTATTTAAATATACATTTCTTTGCTAATTGAGCAATTTGGTCCTTTAATTTCAGTAGCTTCATTCACTACGTTAATTGAATTGTACAGAAATTATGACATTTATCTATTTATATCTACATAAAAGGAAAACTGATTTTTTGTTCGTCAATCGCGTAAAAACTACTGAAAGTATCGATACGACGTAACGACTAATCTTAATAACTCTAATAAATCGTAAAACTAAGTAATAGGCTATTCATTTTAGAATTCTGTTGATCCTTCACCTTTTTAAGGTATGGAAATCTTGCAATATTGGTTGCCATGGTGACGTTATTTGTATTTACAATAAAAACATTTTGACACATGTTATCCAATATCGAGATTATTATATATGCGGAATCAAATGATTACACAAACATTTTCAACGAGAAACTGCGGGCAAAAGCTAGAATCCTATAAAACAAACACTTTCGGCTATATTTTTTTACTCTTGAAATAATATAATAATGATTTCTAAAGACTTTATAATCATAATTATAGTGAAGGTACAGTCAGTAAATTTGGATACAATTTTTAAAATGATTAAAAATGTGAAAAGTTAAATGTTCGCAAAAAGCACTCGCGTATAAAATTCTTTCTGCATTTACTGCTGCACCAGAAACAGATAAAATTGATAAAATTGTCCCATTATTGAATGAGCCAGTTCGCCGTGTCGGCGCGGGGGGGGGGCCGGCGATAACTAGTGGGCGCTACGAGTTCGGCTGGATATTTTACATAATAAAAAGAACTCACATAATAACCACACATTCTCCAAAGCTTCACATATCACATCTTATTTAGCTCTGGCCTGACGATAAATACGATACGATAAATTCTTTCCTTGCAGGTCATCAAAGAGCAATAGACCATGCGGCAGGTCCACAACAAGAACGTACACTGAGCGTCTCATCACTAACCCAAAGCGTGATACCAAAGAGCAACAATGGAGAATATGCTATCGACGTTGGCGCCGTTCAGCAAGGAGTTGTACAATGCGAGCGAGGGCAACGCGACGGTGGCGGCCAGCCCGCTGCGGCACGGCGGCAAGGTGTTCATGGCGCTGGTGAAGGTGGTGTACGCGGTGGGCATCCTCGGCAACGCGGCGGCCATCGTGGCCCTGCGGCGCGGCGAGCGGCGCGTGCGCAACCGCAAGCACCTGCTTCTGCTCACATCGCTCGCCGCTAACGACCTCGTCGCGCTCGTACGTTACATTGAGCGTATAATTTAAATGCTTCTTAAACATTTACCTCACAAAATTCAAACCATAGACGATGGAAATTGATTAAGATTGATAATCACAGATCAAAAGTTATAATAAAATAAATTGTAGGTAATTGTCATGAAGTTCCTTGGGTGGTGTTAGCTAATATATTTGCAGGATGCTATTTAATACAAAAAAAAAAAGAAAAATAAAGATACAGTTACGTCTAATCCGCTTAATTACGATATCCTATATCGTCATTCTTTTCTACTCTGATTTGAGGCTAATCATTTCGCAATAGTAATATAATTTAGTAATTACATGAGGTAATATATAAATATTTTTCTTCGTAATCAGCGAGTGCAACAAAATCATCGAAACGTAGTGAATAGACGCACTGTACGCGGTAACTGTAATATGGAGTACAGACAGAGCTGAGAGTAGGAAGAGGAATGATAAAACCCCAGCGGACGATGACTACCGTCTCTGGCGACCCCGTTTGAGCCCTTTAATGAAACTCATTGTTGTGTTACAATTAAAACGTAACAAGAGTAGTTTTCATTGATAAAGAAGTTCTCTCGCAACTAACAATTGAGATGCTTAGGTCTTTAGTTAATTAGACATTACAATTAATCTGGCTACTATTCTTGCAAGGCTCGAGTTTTAGAATTGATTACGGAGTAAGTAAATTTTGCCGCTAATAAAACGATGATCTTTATTGTAAACTTGAAAACACAACTTGTTGCTTGTACATTATAAATACAAATGACTTTACCTAGGATCTATTCGCCATAGCATAATGTTGCAAGGTAGGTAAAAGTAACAATCCTAGCACACCTTTCTTATTTCTTTTCACGAGGACTTACATTTTCTTGTTGAAAATGTAAGTCCTCGTGCTCTGTCCTCGTAAATTATGTCTTTAAAAACAATGTCTCATTTTTACTTCACGAGGTATATCATGTTCTAATATATTTTAATACAATGAAACATGTCCGAGATTTATCTCCCGTCCGCTGCACTGACCACATTATCGTAATCTATCGTCAATGATCGATGGTCTTATTATGTCAACAGTTGATGAGCTGACAGTTAATGTATCTACAACGTTCTCTTTGATGTGGTTCAATCAAGGAATTAACTGTAATTAATTGATTTACCTTTAACAGACCTCGCGGTATTGATCCAATTTGAAAACTAAAGAAATTACTGCCCGTAATTCTTATGACCAATTTTAATTTACAAAGATATAGACCAATAGCCTAGTGACCACTGTTAATATGTATTCCAAGTGTGTATTCTAAGATGAAAACTGTAAAATATAGTGAGGTAATATTTGAAATGTAAGGAGGCCATTTTTTTCAATAATAAAGCGTTGAGATAAACACATCGAATCGATCCAGAAACAGAAGATTGTAGAAAAACAAATGACAAAAATATAATTAAAAGTTAATATTACTTAAATGATCTTTATACTGTAAACAGTAATCGTTAAATTCTGCAAATTATAGTGCACTGCTAGAAATTAATATTCGTTTAACTATTAGCACTGGAAGAATTGCAGTAGAAATGGACAAGGAAAAGTCGTTGCGTTAGACCGGTCCGACGCTCGCCGGCGCCCGAGCGAACTACATACCTTCCGCGCCTGTTGCCGCAATCTGTAGCAATTTGCGCTGCCACTGTAAACCACCACGTCTTCATGCGTTTTTATGTGTTTGTATCTCACTAACACAATCTGTTTCTAAATTATTAACATACAAAGAAGAATTTGATGAAGCCATTTGCTATTTTCCTTAAAAAAATACGCAATAATTTATCATAGGTAGAACAAACGCAAACACGAGTAATATTCTTGCGATTTTCATTTTGTAGCGTTAGCAATATTGACACGGATGTCTCAAAAGTTTGGCCAGCAAAACCAATAACAAGAATACATATAGAATTAATATTCTGGTTTAAGTGAACTTATATATGAAAGATTCCTGCCCTCCTTACACCCAAATCACAGTCAATTTTGTCGGTATTTCTATTTTTCTATTATTATATTAAAATATTCATTTCATTTCATTCATTCAGCAATTAAAGTACGAAATGTTTTACAATTTCTTGAACATAACGGCGCCCATAATCATAGAAAATACATATAGAACATGCTACAGTGCTGATGCTTACGGATCTATGAGCGTAGGAACTTGTTGCGAGTGCGAGGCGACTGTCTACTGAGCGATTGGTGTCGATTTGTCCAATCGCTGTCAATGTATCAATTGTTACTGACCAGTTGAAGTCTCGTTGATTTAACTAGAGCAAGTTCTATTGTAGGTTTATTATAAAATAGCTTTTTGAGTTATGAATGTAAGAAAAAGTAAACTTAATAATGTTTTCTAGACGAGGGTCAGCAAGTTACTGAACTAAATTGAATTCTACGGGGATTCCAAACGTATACAGCTATGAAACTATTATTTGAATTAATTATAAGTATATTTAACAAACCGTAAAGTGTAGTGTGATAGAGATGAGACCCGTGTCCACCAGTGATTCGTTACAAGTTGATATGATGATGATGATACTGGCGGTCCGAGGTTCGACCTTCCGAAACAAACCGCAGTCAGCTTGTTGCCGAATGCTGTATCCGATTTTAAAACAAACGTTTCGGATTTTTCAAAAACATCTCCCAATGTAGTGTGCCGCGGCTAGAACCCCTGGCAGATAAAGTGGATAATTGTTTGATTTTCTTTTAAAAGCAGTTAAAAACAAGCCATTTCTTTTAGCTCGTTTGCAGTTTTATTTTCATTCAATTGTCTCCACCTCTTGTGTGTTACTACTGCGTTTTACTGTGCTACAACACAAACAATAATAATGATAGTAAACGATATATTTTGAGCTGATCTGTCAGATATGATTTATAAAAAAATAGTGCGAATTCCGATCGCGGTCTAATATCAACATTTAATGACTACAATGCAAATGAAAACAGCGTTTAAATTCCTCTGGTCATTCTGTGCAGTAGCACAAATATCGTAGCCCCGGCCGGCGCCGAACCCACAACTCGCATCCCAACTGTTATTTAAATACAATAAGCACACAATGGATCCATAACTAAAGATTCAATAAAGAACGATTGTGAACTTTAAATAAATACTGCGTTGAATGATGGTAACACGGCGCCCAATTACTGTTAAAAGGTGAAATACTGATACAATAATAATGTGTGTTGTTGATGTTGATTCAGTTTAGGCGAACCGCTGCTCGAAATTTATATTATGTATAGAATAAATTTATTCTAAAAAATCGTTGGCTCATCAGTTTTACTTAATCGTCTGAAATATCTATAAATATATATATACTCTCATTATTTTATTATATATATTATCACAAACGATTCTAATTTCATAGTAGTTAAGTAAGAATTGAAAACTGCTGTTGTTGAGGATTGCAAAGCTTTCATTGAAACAACATAAAACGCTTTGTGCACAAACATAACAGTCCACAGAGGAATGTAAGATACACGGATAACGTGCTGTGTTTATAAATATGACTGAGCGACTTCACAGGATGCCGCCGGTATAGCAGCAATTTGTAATCACTGCGCTTAGTTTAAAGTATGGTAAGCTTTCTGTCCAGACTTCAGTATTTTAAAACGAAGTGATCATTTGAAAAGTGAAAGTCGAAATACATATGATGATATTAAGATGTTACTCTTTGGGCTGTGAAACCAACTATTTATATTTTGTGAAAAATACTAACTCTTCATTTTTCCAGATTAATAGAAGGATAAACAGTAATAGAGTCCTGCGAAGAATGCTCTTGCTACAAATGGCTTGTTTGTGGGTTACTTCCGATGTGTCTATAGAGCGTTGTGTTTGCAGGTGGGCATGATGTGCGCGATGGTGGTGTCGGAGCAGGTACCGGGCGCGCGCAGCACGCGGCTGTACTGCGTCGCGCGCGTGTTACTGCGCGTGTTCGGCGTGGGCAGCGTGTGCATCGCCGTCACCATGGCACTCGAGCGCTACCTGGCACTCACCAGGCCTTTCCTCTACCAGAAGGTACGCTACGCACTATAATTACAGATACACAATCATAGCTATATTACTGCTCGTTTAGTCTAGTTATGCTCCTTCTTCCCCGTACCTCTTTTATCCTCCCTCTCCTCTCTCCCAAACCTAAGTTAATTTTAACACCAGATCTTCTTTGATTCTTGTTTGTTAAAAGTGCTAGCAACCAATTGAGGCTTTCTTTATGCAATTCAATGCTATGACCTTATCACCGATAACAATTAACAAATGTGAGATTCGTGGACATACATAATTAATACTGCCGTTTATAGAGAATATAAAAGCAAACCAATAAATATGGCAGTCAAATTTTATTTGTCGCTTGATGTACTTTCAATAAAGCTTGTGAAACTCGCCAGGAATGTTGATGACGAGTGTAACATTACGCAACTATCTAACTGAAAGCGTTCAGAGGAAAGGCTTCGTTCGGGAGTTAGTGTATGTTTGTTCCTTTAGTTTTTTCCTTATTCATGATCCCAGATGACTCACTCAGGAAAACAGCGTAAACCGAACGACTATGCGCCAAAACAAAATTACTATATGAAAACCTTTTGTTGCTTGTTGTAAATAATTTGGGTTTATAGTACCAGCTTATATAGTAATATACGAGTTATACTCAAATTATAGGAAATTAGCCAAGATTTGACTTCCATCACATTTGAATAGCGACTGCAATTATCGTTGTGGTAGATTATGATGGAGCGCATTATTATATAATAGACCACTGTTTGAACAGAACTGCGCAGTAACACGCGGACTTGCTTCGTTTTTTGAAACACATTGTTTTCCGGTGTCGCCTTACAAGGACGGGATCCTTGACTTGACTTCTATGTTAGGCACAATTGTCCACGACTGCTACTTGCGACTCTGTAGTCGCTGAATGAGAAGTCTCATTCAGGAGGTAGCACTACTAATAAACTTGCAAATTAAAAAAAAAAACAACATGATTTTTATAGCGCTGTGTTTAAAAGATTGTAACATTCTTTTTTTTATTCATTCTATTCAGAAAAATCAAAATTGTATATAACGCAAATTACGTAAGACCTTAAAAGTACCGTAATTTCGTTTTACGTATTATTTTTGATAAATATTTAAATGAAAACGTGTATTAATTTATACAATTACAAACGCTTTGTTGATATTCACAGAAATAAATAGTTTCATATTTTACACCCTTTTATGAATTTCCCGATAATGGAAAAGAAAAACATATATTTTATTCAACTAATAACACAAATGTGACTTCATTGGTATTATTAACATTCGGTTCTCAATTTGCTTCATTTTTAATGTTTGTTACCTTGTTTTGTTTAGTCTTTGTTTTTTTTTTCGTGTTTTTGTTGGAAAGGGGACATTCGTAAGTGGGTTCCATTTAATGTTAAATGTCAAAGAAGCTCGAAGTCCGAAAGTGTAGCGATAACTGACATATTGGTTGACTTAAGACAAGCCCTGTTTGGGTTTAATGCATTTGTAATGAGATTTGCCGTAGCTATAAATAACAAAATTACTTATAAATGAAACTATGTACATTTAAAATCAAAAAATTAATAGAATATTATTATTAAAAGTACATAAATGTATTTTTCTTAATAATATGTTTTTGTTTCCAAACGTATTTAAATTTTCCACACGGCCATGGGCGGTGGTGTCGAGTTTATACACCCGCAGCGAGAGTGCAAGTGTTTGCCTGTTTGTGCGCTGTAAATAGAATGGAAAGCACAGCGAGACGAGCTCATTGAATAATGCCAGCTCCACGGCAATTGGCTCAACGTGACACGAGTGAGAGTTCAGACACAACACGGAATTGCTTGTACTATCGACGGAAGATGCGCGGGTTCAAGGACCCTATTTTAGCGCCTCATAACCGTAACTCGTAGGCGAGATGAGTGAGGTATCGGAGGTGTCAGGAATTTGTAGCATTTTCTTATTAGTAGGTACTTGTAGTATCCCGTAGACTTTTCTGAGAAGTGCTTTTTATATGAGTGTTTCCATTCGTCATTACTCATTACAAGGTGTTTTTTATTTGTTCTGTAAAAACAGTTTTTATAATAACTTTTTAACATCAGATGCACGATGCCGCTCGACTGGCGAAATACCACGACCTCACAGAAGACAGGCGTGAAGTAGAAGTTTTCTGCGTTTTTCTGAGGAGTGAGTTGTCAGAGGCCTAATTTTAGTTTTCTTTTCCGTCCCAAGGAAACAATTGGAAGGGAAAGAGGTTTTGACGGAAAAGGGGAAATGTCAATTTTTCTGTCTATTAAAGGTAGCCAACTCGCAAATGCTTGTGGCAGATGTCTATGGATAAAAGTGCAAGCATGGCAAGTGGTCACCTCAGTGACCGCTTGCCCGTTTGCCACCTTCTGCTATAAAAAAATAAATAAAAACTAACTTATACTAATCCCCGAGGTCTAATAAAGTTATTGAGATTGACTTGTATCGATTATCAGCACACCTATCACCGAAATTATTCAATCCCAAATGTGGCGATCTCTTTATTAAATATTACGAGTAAAATGTTTACGACACTTAAGCTGCAAAAAAATTATATAATATAATTTGTCTATTGTCGATTGTCGATGCTACAAATACTAAAAAATAGATTATTACATACTGGCAGCTGTGTACATTTGTATAAGTCAATGCAACTTAAAGTGCCCAGTACCTTTATTTCGTATTTTTACATAATAAGGCATTAGTTAGCTGTTGTGTTCGAGTAAACTTATATTATGTACCGTGAGCTATTTAAGTTTACTAAAATTGTCTAATCTTCTACCTTTACTATAAGTGATTTCATCAATATAAAAACAGCACAACGTATACGTTGGTAATGGTATTCGGACAGGAATAGGTCATAAATCGCATGTTCACTTTCGTACTCCTTTACAAAATACATTGCGTATAAATCGGCGAATTGTGATTTGTTTTCAAAGTTTATAAAAATATTGAGAGGCGAGTCCATCCATCGTGTTAGCGTATTTTTACGATTTTGTTTTTATACTATTACATTGCAGAAAGTTAAAAATACTACAGGTGGAATAACCCGGTTATCCGACTGCTCTCTAATCGCCAAAACATATGATGACGTTTCAATGTTACCGGCTCGCACTGCACCGATATTTTTCTCGATGGGGTGGGGCCCCGTTGAGGAAAATAGAAAATCCATACGATACTTGTATCAACTTTTGTTTCACTCAGCTTACGGGTTCATTGCCTAGAAATCTTATCTCATTAAGTCTCGGGTGAAGATGCTGGCCCTGTCTCAGACCTGACCTCAGAATCCGACGGGTCGGATCTGGGCTGACAGAGATGTTACTGTAACGTTATAGGATTAATTGAACTGCGGAACAAGTGCGCGTTGTGTGCCATCGGTGCGCTAATCTCGCTGCACTAGGCTACATCTGCTTTAAGGCCTCCCATTTTAACTGTAAGAACTCATTGCAATACTTTAACAGAACAAACATTGTTATACTCGTGTTAAGTACAAAAATTCAGAAAAATCCAACTTCATGCGGACCATTGCAACAAAAAGCTCTTAGCAGTTCCATATTAAAGGATAACAGAAATATATAAACTTTACTTACGATAAATTACCATTGGTAATTTTTAAACAATACGTCGTAGCTATTAACCTTTTTACCATTCTTTAGATAAGGTTAAAACACCACTGGGTTAGAAACGTCTTAATGTTTGTACGCCAGCATCTGTATATACCTAAATTAACAATCAACTTTACTGTAGAATAGGATACAATCTAGTGCGCTCCGGGCGACATTGTCCACACAATTAGCTGGGTGAACCAGGAATGTGTCCCCGCCGCGCCAGCCGCAGCACGCAGCGGCGCAAGCCCTGCCATTATGCAATTATACACCATTATCAGTCACGCTGACTACACGGAGAGAGAATTTATCCAGAGATAAACGACCAATCACATAGCCTATGTAAATATTGTTGATCGTAGACTGTAATTATTGTTATTGATTTATAGAACGACCTCTCAGACCACAGACATTCTTCGCACTGTCCTCGCATCGTATTTATAAAAGTTTGTTAAAATTTTCCCCAGGCTATATTTCATAATAACTTACATTCTGTATGTTATTGATACGATCTTAATAAATTTTACAAGTGAAGACAGTTCAATGGATATCTTCTACATCAAATTATCTCTATATAAATCAAAAATCTCAGGGCTTTGAATCCGATCACCGTTGCAGACGTCTAACACTCAGAAACTTACAAATCTATCTCGCATCGTGTGTAAAATCATTGTTATTATTCATTTTAATAAGTATCGTAATGTTACGCTTATATTTCTAGTTTTTTCTTTATTTTTCCTTTGTAGTTTTATAATACTGTTTAAGCACCTATACTTTGTGTATATAGTGTCTATCTATAATTAAAATTGCATTTTCACCATGGTTGTTAATCTATAAGTATATTATTTGTAAAACACATGTAATTTTGTAGATGAACCTTAATAAATAAATAATTCAGTAAATTAATTTCAGTAAAGTTTCCTTTGGTTGCCTTTTGGTTGTCTCAGCCAGTATCAGTATTCTCGGCGTTGACATATCGAGTGACGTTCAATTCCGCGGTCATCTGGAAGGCAAGGCCAAATTGGCCTCCAAAAAGCTTGGTGTGCTCGGAAGAGCGAAGCAGTA
>DWLR01006162.1:0-10301 GCA_018246295.1 Papilio alexanor hazarajatica
TATATATATATATATATATATAAATTTCTCACTAATAACAGATGTCACATTACTAAACTTTTGCTATAAATAATGACCAGCTATTAAGTAGTTCCACAGTACTTTTTAAGTGTGGGGGCACAATAACAGATAGAGGAAAAAAGAAAATATTATGAACATCTAATGGGAGTTCGTTATAGTTTAATAATTTGTTTAGTAAGATAAGGAATAGCTATTAGGGGCAAAGGATAGGCAAAAGGGATATTATCTAAGAAAGAAACATGTAAGAATTAACAATGGAAATGCTGTAACAATTAATGTTAGTCAAAACGGTCGTACCGACCGTTTACAGCGTCATAGCGCCGACGAAAAAAAACATTGGAATCCAGGAACCCTGACTTAATTCGTATACTTAGCAATTTTTATAAATTATTTATAACATTATAAAGGTGGTAAATAGGTGAAGGTATAAATTAAATGACGCTAAACATTCATGCTACGTCGAGCAAGGTTAGTGAGTAAAACGCAATATCGCAGCTTGCATCAGAGCTTTGTAAATGTCAAGCAACAATCATTTGATGCAATTGGCAACTATGAGATACGCTTAGACATCAGAGATCATTAAAAGAAATAACTTTTAGTTCTTATAACCCTTTTAGGATATTGCAAATAACTGGTCTGTCAAGAGGATAGAAGTATGTTTTTTCTTATGAAAGTAAAGTAAGTTCTTCTATTTGGAGCATTATTAATTATTACTTTTATGTAGTGTTTCTATGGTTGTTAATTCCACATGCTCGTTTTCCCTCTTCTTTGGTCAGTAAGTAGTCAGTAAAATGAGCGATGTAAAAACCTTTTAAATTACAGAAGGAAACATAAAGCAAATACGTAATCGATTCAATGGTAAGCGACAATGCGACACGGAAGGCAGCGGGCGCGGCCGACGGTTCCGGTGCGGTGCACGCTTCATCAGCCAACCAATATTACTTTCATACATATTCATACGCAATACGAGTACATGAACACGATAATAAGGTCCGCATTCGCTACTACTCAACCTTGAATTGATAATTGTACTAGTCTTTAGGGTTGGCCATCGTAAACAACAGCTGTTATTTATGTAAGCTCAAGACAATTTTTTTTAAAGTTTAATAGTTAGTAAATAAATAAACATGACAGCCAGATAATAATAATACAGCCAAAGAGATTTTTATTACAAGTTTATACAAACTGTATGCGAAAAGGACTTTTTCCCCGACCTAATACGTAATGGATTATAGTCAGATGGAGCCAAGAGTATGTAATCAATTTTATTGGATCATTTCAGCCGATTGGCAACCCTCATTAACACATATACATACATACTTGAGGTACTGATTCTATATAGTCAATTAAGTTTGCGTCGGGCGTTCTTTATCGAAATGACTCGCCTCTCATGAGTTTTACGTTTCAATTTTCATCAGTTTCATAGCCCAAACTATTGAATTGCATAAATTCAACGGCTGTGTAACGTAAGTAGTAGTTTTAATATTTTAATAAATTATTTTACTTTTGGATAGATATTAAAAGATTCCATTTAACGTAATGGTAACACAGTGAGGTCAAGATAAGTCACAATATGCCCCGGATGTACAGTCGAGTTCCTTCGCGGTATTACACTTACAGAAAAATTGCCTTGTTCCTTGCGACAAGCTAGACTCCGTCTCCTTCTTACAAATAACCAATTAGGGCGCTATCAATGTTTTGACAAAATAAAGTTATATCTGTGACATACCTGCACTGTACCCCTGACCATTGTTATCACCGCAATCTTTGTTTTCCGTTCGAGAAGTTTTACGATCTCTGCCATTCAGACGACATCATTATTTGCGGTTACTCTATTGTTACGACATTGACCGACCTTTTTTCGTCCTAACACATTTAAAAGTAATATCCTATTGGTTATTGTTTCTTCGTCAACGTCTCAAGGCGTACGAAACGTTCAAACAATTGTCTCTTTTAAAGTGGAATACCGCCAAGGAACTTGACTGTACCTTTATTGTTAAACCAAACGACAATGAATTTTAACATTTAAATTTATTTCATTGTATAATTTAAAAGTAATATAAAGCGACGTTAAATTAAAAAAAAAACATCCATAAATTAAATAGTAAAAATGTCAGACCCAAATACAAAACAGACAAAGCCGTTCTCTTCAAAACCTTAAATTCATATAATAAAATTTGTTACATTAGAGCACATTTCACATATCGTAGGGTATATTTTAGAAAGTTTTGACCGCCCTCATTTTGTTGAGGGTCTATTTGTTTGCGAAATATGACGTAATTGTTATGTCTACTTACTCACATGTTATATTCATAGTAAGCAGAACACTGCAGCATGCGTGAACTTAAAGTTTGTTTTAAACATTTAGTACTGTACTTTTATCGATCCCATAAAATAATGTCAAAATATAAATATTTTGAATTCTGTAAAATATAAATATTCAAAAAAAGCCAAATGATACTAAATTTTACACATGCGGTAGCTAATGAAAAAACTACACATTATTCGTTTCAAGCTACATAGGGTTACGCTAAGACATGTTTCGTAAAGTTTCTTTGTCCAATATTCAACCAACGTAATTTCCTCATCGTAAAGGCTTATCTGCAGCCGTTCCTAGTCGTTCACGTTCGTTTTAGTTGCCATGACAACGGACCGGCGTCGTTCGTTGACCCCGCCGTCGCGCCTTCCACCAAAGTAAAACAAAATGTACAACTATATTAATTCTTCACAACTCAAATAAGGGCAAAACTGTGGAAAATTAAACTGGAAACGTTGTGAGGATCCCGACTGGAAATTTAGATTTTGTGAATGCTTTCGTTATTAAATATAAAATAAAAAAAGTCTAAATTACAAGGTTTACGACGACGTTTTTAGATACATTTTCCTGTCCATAATTCGATAACCTATATGCATTTAAAATTATATTAATAATAATCCTGCCTGATGTAACTAACAACGACTAACTATAAATATGAACAAGATTGAAACGAGCAGGAAAATAAATATGTTAGGTTTGTCAGGATCATATTTAATGAAAGGGCCCTTAATTTTTTTTTAGTTGTTGGACAACATGATATAAATTATGTTAAATAAAATTATGCACAGACGAAGACAATTAAATTATTTGAGAAAATTAAGCAAAAAAATCTCTTAAGCATTGATATGTGTTTTCTTTTACTAACTAGGATTTATTTTAACAAACTAATTATCAGAGGCGAACATAATTTTCTTCATTTATTTAGTTAAATTTTAAAATTTGAATACATTATTTAGTCACCAAGAGTTATAGATAATAATAGCAGCAAGAGGCAAAATTGTTAGTCGAAGTGGCATTTATTAGTTTCAATTATGTCGAGCGGTTGCCATGACAACGCGCCGAACAAGCGAGATCCGCTTAACTTCGGACCCGCCTCAATGATTTCCCTGACTATTGGACGCTGTTATTCGCCTGTAAACATCTATGTAACCAATTTAAGTTCGTATGAACTACGTATAATCTACACAAGAATGAAACGGGATGAAACGTGACTTAACATTATTGCGGATTTTGTATCCTAAAATGTAAAGAAAGTTAACTTGATGACAGTCGAAAAATAGTTTTGCTACTGTATTTGGGTTAATTTTCAAACAAATTATTAAAGTCATTATTAAAAAATACATTGTAAGGTAAGCTTCAGTCGTTATAGTGTCAAATACAGTCGTTTGACCTAAACAAATTTACCTTTGTTTATATTTTTAATTTCTAATTAAGAGAACTGTGCAGTTGCAGAACAAAAATAATCAATGTATAATGTCACAAGCTCACTGCTTGCGACATTATACATTGAATATTTTTTGTATTTGTTACCCCTAACGTAGTAAATAAAAAGTAAATAAGTAAATAAAAAAAATATTTGTAAGAATAAACGGGAAACAATTTGGATCTAATTTCGAGTGCGGCCACGAAGGAACAATGTAAGGGGAGCAATCACTGCAACTGGATAGAATTCAACGCGATCCTAAGGGAAAAAGAAAATCTTCTAAATCCGGAATGAGTTTAGGTCTGATACTCTTAATACCCAATTTATACCGCGCAGTAAACGAAAAACTGTTCTTTACTGTCTTTAATATGACAGTACCGTTAAGAGAAAAGGAGCAAAAATTAAAACCAAGTTTAATAAGAATAATTATTTTACAAAAATGACTTTTGTCATTTTTGTTGGCGAGACATTCACAACTTTTCATTTCAAAATTAAACACTATAAGAGTCCTCGGATTTGCTTAATCCTGAAATTAAGGGATATTACCGGCATTAAAGGGACGGAAATTAATCTCAGGCGGTACAGAGCTACTTCGTGGCAAGTTAAGCGCCATACATTAGTACAGAGTAATGGGATGAGAACAAAAGCACAAAAACATGTTAACCATTAGCAGGGCCACGCTTTCATTAAACACTTTAGAAAGTACGGAATTTGACACAGTTTATTTTTTCCTGATTTGGTAGGAGTATTATTAATTTGTACATTACTATACATTGTTGCTCATTATTTTCTAATGTAATATATAAATAATTTCGGACACGAATGAAGTTAACTAACATCAACAAATGTCTGTAAATCAATGGTCCCTTCCTTTTGTAAGCTTAATAGCCTAAGTAGAGATCTCATAATAAATAAATACGGAAGTAGAATAAAGTTACTACACACATATATAATAAGTATATTAAAAAATAATAAGAAACGCACTAATACAAATATGTCTTTCAGTGAAAAGGGTTAGGAAGAAGTCTCTCGCATTTACTTTTGTACACAAAGAATTTATGATCACGACGAAAAGATTTCCATAGCAACGACATAAAGGAAAATAACATGTTTCTATGATATCAGTGCGCTCGTAAAATAGAGCAGGATAGCGGTAGCGGTGGAATATATCGTGTAGCTTATATTTACTTATAACAAAGAAAAGAATACACCTAATAACTAAATAAATTATTCATGCAACATCTCGTCTATTACGGACGTGTCACAAATTTTGACAGTAAAATTAATAAGTTTCTAGAGGTGTTTTCCCCGTAGATTATTTCTTTAGGTATAAAAGCTTTATAATATATACTCTAGGGATTATTTCGTATGATCCTAGCAAAAAAAAACACTCTAACCTTATAAGATGCTGTAAATGTAAGCAAGGGTAGATACCCTAACATCTGTAATATCGGTTTCATATCGGTAGATACCGATCGGTGCGTGTTGTAAACGATAAGTTTTTCTTTAATTACAATTTGAAATAGTAACATGGAAACTTTACAATGTAGAACGATAAATTTAATGGCTTAATTTTTTAACATTAAGGACAAAAACAAAGTACACATCCTTTGCTGTGTAGTGTACACACACCCTTACGCAGTAACTTTATAAGAGCCCTCAAATCGGGCAGGTATAAAACGTCAGTATCACCATCTCGTAAAATTCCCCCGAGGACCCTTTACAATGTGGCATCGTTAGGTGAAAACTGTAAATGGCTCTAGACATAGAGAAGCTATAAAATACTTGTTAGTGCACTGCAATTTTACTTGCAAGTATATTATATGTATAGTAACTGTTTCACATTTTCTAAAGAGATTTAGATCGAGAAACGTGGCACGGATTTTTAAAAGAGTTTTCGTCACTCAACAAGAGTCGCTACAAGCTTTGCACTTTGACCAGAACCGTTAGCAAAATACAGTAAGCAAACAAATATTATTTGGTGCAGTTGGCGACATCGCGCTGACTACTGTCTGCGGAGCGCGACTCTATTGTTACAAAATTAATTTCCGCTTGTTTAGTTTTTATACTACAAAGCAGTGACTTGAATTTTCTTTATACATTGAACACCTATTCTGTTATTATTTATATTTAATGCTTAGCTATTTGCAATATATAATTATAATAGGTAGTCGACTTTTCTTTGAATTTGCAGTCGACATGAATCGATGAGTATTCGTTTTTCTACTTGGCGGATGCACGTACTTACACGACCGACACATCACGTCGTGGGTTCCTACCCAGGACAAACATTTGTGTACATGAACATGTCTGTATGTCTTGTGTCTGGATGTAAAAGACCACCGGGGGACGGGCAGCAGCGTCCTTTTCTTAGTACAGTGAAACATACTGCGATCGCCAATCCGCCTGCCAAGCGTGGCGATTATGGTACATTTCCTCCCTACGATGCAATCAAAGGGGGAAGAGGCTTATGTCCAGCAGTGGACGATCATAGGCTGAGGTGAGGTGAGGATGCATATAAAACATTCCAATGTGTAATTTATAGGAGTTATATTTTTTGTTTTAAACAGTAAGAACGTAATTATTTCGAAAACGATACGGAGAAACAAAAGATATATAAAAAAGGAGTATGTAAATACGGTTGCCATGAGAGCACAGTAAATAACGATAAGAATAAACTACAATGATTAAACACAAGTGTTTTAAGTGTAATGCCAGATAAACCCAGGAAACGTTCCTTTCGGTGTTCTGTAATCACAATAAAATGGAGAAGTTGAAAAAATGTTATCACAATCCTTACAAAACAAAAAATCTCTTATCTTAATAACCGTAAAAACGTAAACGACGCAATCACAAAAGTGAAATTGGAACGCACGCGTTTTAACTTGGCTTAAGGCTTCGCGATACAATACTGTAGCGAGAGTTGTGCCGTATACGAAAAGCGGCGCTTTACGATTTACGGTATTTTATTTTACGAATGCGTAATCAAATATTCAGTCCAACCCTGTGAGGGAACCGGGTAAGGTTTCTAACGTGACTCTTGTTACAGCCATGATTGCATGTCGTCTTAACGATTCGCGCTTTGATTCGTCTCTTTTTCATTTCATGACTTTACTTCGTGAACCGATAGAATTAATGTGAAAATATTTTAAATATGTAATGTTTTTTTTTTTTAATAAATTAGTCAATCACAATAATCATGGCATGAAAAGGTAAGGTCCATCAACATGGTAAGATTATCTTAATTTTTCATCTTAAAACATTTCTTGGCCAATATTATTTACATGGACATAACGTCGATAATCTAAAAACAAATAAGATACTTGATAAACATTTTAAATTTATGACACTACAAAAGCCCCGCATAAGCGTCGCATGAGACTTTAGAAGGCACTGATCCATTCTCACAGACCCCCGGGGCGAGTATAGACTCAAGCCATAGCTTATCGTAGTAACGACATGAGTGATAATCATTATTTAGACATGTTTAAACAAATGATACGTTTTCTAAACATTGAAACCCTTTACCCTTTGTCATTATTCTAAAAACTATTACCTCTTACTAGTTTTTTTTTACTTTCCAAGATTAGTTATCATTCAACATGGCCCTTTGTATAAAAAAATCATGGTAGTTCCACCTACACACCATCATATCATGGGTTTGTTTGCAAAATAATTTAATTGGGTTATCGGCACACAGGACAATAATGATTCACTCCGGTCGTTCGCTGCGTACGTGACATGCAGACATAGAAACTACAAACTATATGGTTTCGCACTCGTAGAGTGTTGCTATTGAGAGATATCCGATACAAATTCCATCGGCACCGGTCGATTGAAATCAGCAAGGATATATTGTACATACGGTATATGACCTACGGCGGATAATTGGAAATAAACTTACAACAATCCATCCAGTACTGAACTACGCCTTAAGTTTTTAATTGATTATTTTTATTATTTTGATAGCAGCGCAAATATCACGATTGATATTTATTACATTTGCACAGCTCTACAACTTTTATTTTGAACAATCCAAACACACCAGTGTTTTTTTCGACCTTTTCTCAGTACGAAGTACGAACATTGGGTTTCTCCTAACATATATGTTGAATAACCAACAAAGGAACTTTACAAACTATTATAGAACTTTGGTACTGTATACACCTAACTATGGTTTTTGTTTACTAATACAGTTTGTTTTGCATAAGTAATATATTAATATGAGTTTAATATTTATTAAATCAGCTTGGCTTTCTCTCCTAATATAGTCACATGACCACTAGATTTACTTAAATTTATAAACTCAGTAAAACTAAAAAGTAATAAAAGTACTTGAACGCACAGTTTAAGTTTTTAAGGCATTGCAATACATAAAAACAACACAAAAAGAGTCTATTTTTTGAAGAAACTTTATAGGACCTTGTTATTTGCTTCGTTGGAGTTAAGTAGAGTCAGTTCCTCGCCTAAATAAAATTGAGCGAGCCCTTCTCTCAAAGAGCCGCAAAGTGACAATTGAGGGCGGACAAATTGGATTTTTCAAGAATTCACTTAATTTTTAAACATCTCTTTTGTAATTTTACCGCAGTTACTTTGAACTAAGTACGGAAAGTAGCGAAGTAATTTATATACATTTTAAGAGTCTGTAGTCGAAAGATATTTCTCTTGGGGAATAGGGTATAGTAATCGCATCAGGATGGGACGGCAGCCACGCGCCCTAGGCGGGTTCAGTCTCGATGATGGCGACTGAATGCAAATGCTATGGTAATTTTATCGGGGTTTAGAACGGGATCAGCTGAGTCATGTTCGAAACGTAGTCTGAGGATATCATTGTACTCTGTGCGTTACAATGCTGTAAGCTGAATTGGGTATGTTTCATATGTATTGGCAAGTCAGTATGTGTTTAATAAATTTCACTAGTTCTATAATTATCAACAGGACGACGGACTAATTAAAAGATTAGTAACTAATATAAATACATATATTAATATGCATCATAACCGAATGCAATTTCATACTACGCATAGCTATATCACAAATCTGCAGTATATTAATTTACTTACATACATTTACCAGATCGTTACATGTATGTAATGTAAATAGTTCGTTAAAGTTTGATTAAAATGTATTATTTCATTAACATAAAAAAATAAAGTAACTAGAAAACACATTGCCAGTTTTCTCTGTCTGTTAATTCCACCAGGAAAGGGCGAAACTTTCTCGTGAGTATTTAAAGCAGTCACCGTGATGCATTAGAACATTAACGTTTGTTAAGTTACTCATTAACATAAAACTGCAATAGTAGCACATAAAAAAGTAATTCCACAAGTCATTGAGTTTCACAGCAGTAAAGCTTTGCGCCTTTGCTTTTCGTTTAGCGCGGGGCATTAACAATTCATGAGGCGGTAATGATCGCAGATGCAAATGCGAGCCTCTAACTCTATCAGTATAGCTGTAGCAACAAAACAATAAAGCAAATAGTCCTTGACCCAAACGCCGGCCAGTTAGTGCGTGCATATTTACTATTTCGAGCTTCCACAACCGCAGCTGCGGCCTGTACTGAGGCGATTTTAACTCGGTCCAAAATTTTATTAAAATAAACATGAAAGTAAAATAATATATGAATACGTTACAACTCGAACGTTTTACTCCTAATATAAACTTCGCTCGTTACATCTCAATAAAATTGCTATCATATGTTTCGCAATGGTGTTTCGATATGGTGAATATCGTGTTAGGTTTGTGCACATTTGCCCAATGAAGAAAAATATGCTTAAGATGGCAATTAATTAAGTAAACCGAAAATATATTTAGTTAATTTATAAAAAAATCCCACTGAATGTGTAAGATATTATATGAGAATTTTGTTGAATGTGTTAAATAAAATTAAATCAATTATCACTCTTTCATTATACAAATTACTACCATTAACCATTATTAATGATGTTAGATATCCTGATGGGTTCTTTTTTTATAACTTGTTTCATGTAAAAAAATGTGCGATAGTCTGTTTTATGGAATAGCTAATCACTTGAACCATTTCCACGAAGTGATTCACAATAGCAGGGCTTCCCACGCGTCAACAGTTGTATCACGTTGCAAGCATCGTATTACTGTACCTACTCTGTACATAGTGGCAATGTTAAGCAGTTATTATTTCAACTGCTGCCTACGTCACAAACCGGCGTAGTTTCTAATGTCGGTGTTGTTACATCTTGTTAGATAACTATCTTTTGTTGTGTACCGTAGTAGGCTATACAAAAGAAATAATTAGAATCATTTACGAAATTTGAACTATACAAGTAGGACGTATGGAAATCAAAGTTGAAATTTCACGAGGATGATATTAAATGTTAACTTCCGCTCTAAATTTTGTTACAGGGTACAATTTAGAATTACAATTGGCTTTATTACATTGCGGTAATCAGAAATCAATCAAAGTTAATTTTATTAATAAAGTTAGAAATATACATTCGAGATATAAAATAGACGTTAGCCTATAGTACCGCTATAATAGTATATATATATATATATATATAT
>DWLR01006163.1:0-10301 GCA_018246295.1 Papilio alexanor hazarajatica
TATATATATATATATATATAACACAGATGCGTTTTATGGTGACCGTCAGTTCATCTATAAAAATGACTTGTGACAAACAAAACAATGACAAAGTAATACATTGAACGGAAAGTTTGTCAATGACGAAAATATGTCTTCGGAATCCAATAAAGTCAATAAATCTACAATATACACTTCGAGAAATTCCACATCGAAAATTGAAAATTTTCTCGTGACTCCTAATGAAACTTCTATAAACTTGCTACATCTGCGGCCTCAAGCAGAATCTGACGTAATCGCTTCTATATTAAGCTACAAAAATATTTTAACAGCCAAAGGTTTCACATATAGTGCAGATACATCAAATGGCCTACATGTTAGGCAGAACGGAACAGCCACATACGGAGTTCAAGTTGAAGGTTCATATTCCTATACTGGTGATGATGGAAAATTATATAAAGTAACGTATACAGCTGATGAAAATGGTTTTCGTCCTCTGGGTGACCATTTACCTACATCTCCTCCTATTCCTAAAGTAATTTTGAAAGTTATAGAACAAGCAGCAAGGGAAAAGAAAGCTGGAATATTTGATGATGGTAAGAAATAATTAAAAACACGTAATATACACGTTCTTGACCAAACGAATTTTTTTAAATTGATAATTTTTATAATGATATTTAAATTTTATTTCCAGATTCTTACGATGAAAATAAATATGGATTTAAAAAGTACCAAAATAAATTTACACAACTAAACAAAGTTATAAATAAAAATACTAACATTAATGTGGTTATAGAACGAGTAAAGCAAAGTGAAAAATACGATGTGAGCGACTATAAAAAATTGTTGATCAAAAATAGTACTGAAAAACCTCATAACTCTGCAATCTCAGTTAAATTCTAATTTCAAAAAGATACTAAAATCCCCAATAATTATAGAATCTGACGATACTTTATTACCAAGTGTCGATATTCCACAAATGTATGAGTTAAGTACTGGTGTACCAGTTAAGGATACACCATTTTTTATAAACCAGGTTAATACATCAGCTAACGTACCATTAAATATGTCAACAACATTTACTAATGGCTGCTTCTATACGCTAACTAATAACAAAATCCATTTGCCGAATGTGGAAAATAAGTATTTAATAACAGAAGAAAGTTCGCTCACATCTAAATTTGAAGATGAAACACTAGAGCCATTTGAAATATTGAATATTGCATACGAGCATAAGGTTGAATGTGATTAAAAGATTATTGGTGATATACTAATCAGTTACAAGTAAGTAATAAACAAATTTTTACAATAACTTTTTTCAGATTCAAATTCTACCGTTGCTACTGAGAAAACCACCACACCTTCGACAGCTACTGATAAATCCACTGAAATGATGTCAGATTTAGATTTAAATATACCAGGTGAAACTTACCCAAGTAGTACACAGTTTAATTTAGTTGAACCTTTTGAATTACTGAGGAATATTGTCCTAAAACCAACACTAGCGCCTCATTATTAAACAAATTCGTGGATGGATGATTGAAAGGAGTTTATTGGTATTAAAAATGTCAATAAATATCCCATGCAAGAACAATCCTTGAATGTGCAATTTCAAAAAACTTCAGGTGATATAACCAAATGTGAAATGTTATCTAACTTTTATACAAGCATGACACTATCGAAGTTTTATGATTTAGCAACTCAAAGAATTCATCCATACACTAATGTGTTATCAACAACAGAGAAAATCATTGGAGAACATTTCAGCGGATCAAATCAAACTCAAAAATATTACGTCACTATTGGATATTATTATTGATGATGTTTATTTTGTTACATTTGTTATGTAAAACATCATTAAAACATTAATATTTGTTCATATGATTAAATAATGTGTATTTATTCTCATTCACAAAATAAATAACATTTATTTTAGTTCTAGTTTTCTTTACTAAAGCTTGGGTCAAATTGGCACATGAAAATTAAATCAATTTTTTGTTATAGTATTGCCATCTATCGAGTAATTTAAGAACTTTTTAAGTCAGTCAAAATGGCTTTTTGAAATTAGTTCTTTAATAACCTAATAGATGGCAGCGTATCAAGTATTTATTTTTTGGCAAATCGTTTATTAGTTAATAGTTCATAGGATAATCCGTAATGCTCTGCATTAATAAAGGCTTGAGAGCTTTGCTTTGCTTTGTTCCTTCCTGACGTTCGAATTCGCTATCGACTGGATCATCATTACCTCATAATACATATATGTGGAGTACGCATTACCCTTGATACATCCAGTTATTATTTCGCCTACGTTAACACATTTCGTGGAAATTTTCAATATAGATTAAAAGGTTACGTTGATTTAAATTATTTAAGAAATAAATATAGTTGTGTTTGTTACTTAAGGTTTCGTAATTAAATATCCCACATACATTAACCTTCTTCGTATCTTACACACGTAGGTACGTAAAAACGTAACAGAATTCAAGATTAATTAAAAATACATCTAAGATGCCACCCGAGCAAATAACACGTACCTTATTAGATCTAATCGATTCAATAAACGTGCTTATCTTTAAGGTCTGTTGCAAAAAATCTCATTGGATGTCCAAATTAACTTACATAACGTTAAAGGCTTTTTGTCCGTCTTCATTTTTTCATCCCTAATTGCTCTCGGGTCAGAGGGGTCCATGGTGAATGGACCCGGATCTTTTCGCAAGGTCAAGGACTTAATCTAAATTACGATCGTCCAGTGTGGCAAAGACCTCTGTTTAGGAACGTAATTTGATACTTCAAAGTAATACTGTGTGTGTTTGCGTTGATCGTATCTTTCGTATACAGTAGTCGAGCAGTTGTTGGAGCCTGTGTTCTAGAGCTTGCTTCAATGTTTTATTTTATTTTTTAATAATAATAATCATATACTTGTTTTATTTTATCGCCATTTTTAAAGTTTATTATTTTAAGTATTTTATTTACTTAGTTTTATCTGAATTACATACGTATTTTTGTGGATGTTTATTCACAAATTTCAATTAACATACTTGTAGTTTAAAGACAATTAAAAGAAAAGTAGTTTAGTAAACACGAATTCTGGAAAAACGATCGTCATTTGTCGATATGATTAATCAATGTTTCATTTTTACCACAGACATGGTATTTCACGATTATATAATTACATTTAGTTGAAGCTCGAGCTTTAATTCGACAAAAGCGATTAGATCCGTGTCGTTTGTTTTACGCGTGTGAACATTCGTGAGTCGTAAAAGTGCGATCTTATTACTTTTGTTGCACTAGTTGTCTTGCGCAAACTTAGCGGTATACTAATAGTACAATGTGATGAGAAATCTTACTGGCTCTTACGCATCGATCGTATGCGGGAAGCCCCGTACCGCACACGCAAAAATATTTATGAAAAAACGGTTTTCGACGCGGCAGAAGTAAAATCGCCGCGGAAGCTCGCGGCGCAGCGGCAGTCCGCGCGAGAACGCGGATGCAGTCCATACATATCGCCGTCATTCGCGTGTCAACCGCAACATGCCAATTAATCCGCTGAAGTGCGTAGGATTAACCTACTAATATTTTTTTAAAACTTGCATCAACTTTTATGCATATATTTAATTTTTTCATGGAATAATGCAAAGGAGTAAACAGTCCAAGCGATGATAAATGATGACCTGCGGATCAGCTACTGGCGTTTATGTAGGGCAACGGAGGGATGGATATAACACAAAAAGAGGAGGAGGCTTAAGCCCCCGACATCTTCAGCCAAAACACACATCATAAAATAACTCAACTTTACGCCTATCTTTTATGAGGTCGTCGTAGCCCGGTCGAGCTGGCTCATACGTGTAACTGCGGCCTGCAGAGATATCTTACAATTAAATAAATTTCTACTAACATAAACTTTGCTAAAAACTGATATCTGACTTCCATATAGATTACTCACATAAAAATGTACAAGACCCGTGTGTACTTCCAATAAGGCGTTTCAAATATTTTTTATCACATTTTAAATTACGTTTCAAATAAATGGTAACTATCTAAGTAACTTCAAGACCACATAACACGACATGTATATACATGAATTAAGGAAGCTATTGAAGTACATCAAATACTGAAACAGGAATTAACTGCGATGTATGGAATCTTTAATAAATAAATATTCATCTCCATTTCCATAAAATATATCGATCTACCATTAGAAATGATATATGTCTCTGCGTAAACTTGCAACTAATTTATGGACCAAATCCATTTTTTAAACTGATTTAAAAATGGAAGAGGTTATAAATTCGGTTCTATCTTTTATGATTGTTATCTCCTAATTTCGACAATGACGAATCGATTTCAAAAAATACATTTATTAGAAAGAGGATATTCAAAATTAAATGGGATTCCATTACATTTTGAATGGCATCTAACGTTGAGTTTAGAAGATATACGGAAAATTGACATGTTGGTAGACTTATGATAAGCCCTGTTTGGGTTTAATGGACTGACAATGGCCAAAAATGAGTTAATGTCTTTTAAGTACAATTATATTCGTAGTCGATTTTGTTTTTGTTAAAAAATCGGAAAGATTATTTTTATTTAAATTATTAATTTTGATTTAAATTAAAGTTTTTCTAGACTAACTGGTATAAAACTTAATAAGTAACCGAAGAAGTAGCGGACTTGCTGATGGTAGTTAGTATTTAAAGAAATAACAATTACACTTTATTAAGTATAGTTTAAAGCATATAATGTGTATTTGCATACAATCTATATTTTATACAAATTAACGCTTCTTAAACCAATTAATATCATTTGATTTGGCAAGTCAATAATGTTATTATATTGTCTGATACTTTTAATTTTATCATTCTAAATAAAATACAGTTACGCTGAGAAATAAACTGTCATATTAAATGTAAGATATAAACGATCTATTAATATATACGCAATTCCAATGTATAAACAGATGAACCGAAAAGATTTACAAAAAGATGTTGATCAAATGAAACGAGCGTGTCGTAAGAACGACTCCATTGTTTGCTATAAAATTCGAGCAACACATCTTCCGATCTTGAACTTATAACCTCGCTATTGAGACGCATTATTTATTTCTAAATTACTACACATGATGTAATTTGTGTGTTTTTTTTAATCAAATGAATTACATTCTGTTAATTGGGCTACTGTAATTATAATTGCTAAACTTAAGTGGTAGTAGCAAGGCACACGTTAGATCTGATGGTCGATGGGACGACGATTGCATTGACGTTTCACAAGCAAAGAGGAAAAAACTTGCCCATCTTTAAATTGTTGTTGCAGATGTCCATGGGCGTCAGTTCACTTAATGTTAGGCGACCCAAAAAAAAAACAATAATAATTTTAAGTACAAATTTAGCAAGCACGCTTTGATCTTCAAACTTTATCTAATTGTACTAAACAATCGGTTTTATCTAAGGTGTTAATTAGGGGACGGATTGTTAAGAGGTGTGGTCATCACCAATTTAATTTTTTTGTTTTCCCATTTCGGTAAAGTAATTGTGCCTTCTTCTTAGTTACCTGATAACGATCCCTATTATTTCTTTTATTCAGGTTACTTTAATTTTAATGTTTAAGGAGATAACAATAAAAGTAAAGAACAACTCTTAAACATTTTAGTGTATGTTTATTTTTTCGCGTGTGTAAAAGGCATGGTATGATATTTGTTGCTTAAGAGCTTTTCAAATTACAATGTCGTATTTCGTCATCTGCCAATAACATCTAATTTCTTAGTCGCTACTTAACAGACAAGAAATAATATTTAAAATACATATATATGTCCATTTATATTGCAAACTATTTTAATCCAGTTGTTGCTTGTGACTTCATCCACAAGTTAATTCGATTAATATTTACATTAACATACAAAATATAACATACAATTCCAAAATGTTTACATAACATTTTGGAATCAATAGTTTGAGCAGTATTAAAGTTTCATGTTGCAATCCGATGAAAACGATGGATGTAATATTTTTTTTTTACATTTTGACATCAACAACATCAGCGGCTTAAATATTCTAGCCATTCATTATTTTTATCTCATTAGGGGTTAAATAAAAAAAAAACAGTAGTTGAAATTACACTTAAAATACTTCTTAGAAAATTGAATCGTCGTCTAATAATATTGACTTCAATAACAAAGAAATAAATTTTTAAGATACATTAAATTTCATAGTCTTCATAAAATCAATTTCAACGCATATATGTACATCTTTTGTTGCATCATAACTAAGAAATTATTTAATGTAAGTTCGAGGGAGTTAAAGTAAGCGGCAATAAAAATATTTATCGATAATAGTATAGGGCAGTAAAAATATTTTTAAAGGTCGATCACAAACTATGTGAGTTTTAGAACTTTGTGTACCTTTTCCAAAGTTTGATGTGCAATATTTATGGCCGCGTACTATAACACATAGTACATTCTATAAACGACTAGACCACGACTTCTCTCCGGTTGCGGCGAGTCGTGAAGCGTCTTAATGTGTTTAACTTCTGCATCTTTCTAAATCTTGTTGTGTAATTTTACTCTTTTACTACACGGAATTGTAACCGATTGAAATTAATATTTATTTGGTTATGAAATAAGTTGTCATATCTATATTAAAGAGGAAGGTCTTAGTATTTTCTAGTCCTACTTTCTGAAAGGATTTTTCATACACGAAGCCAGCAAAGGAGGAAGCCACTACCGATAGATATTTGCAACAAGTTACCTGTAGATTCGTTGCCTATATTTAATGGATAAAGGAGTTGATATTTGCTTCTTCTATCCATCCTCATTCCATCAAATTCTCCTTTGTAATTGAAGTAAAATTTCGAAGTTTGGTTAGATTGGTTCTTTGATATTTGACATCGGTAACACAAAAATATCTAAAACGTCGACTTCACGTCGGTATTATTAAGTTGTGGTATGCGGTCGAGCCGGCTCCAAACTTCCCCCTCATAATGTCAGGTGCTACTTTTAACCCTATTCGAAGTTTAAGGTCATACTCTGAGCCAATATAATACAAAACAACCTCCGAAGGAGTTACGTGACATTAATTTCAACGGCAGAGTGTTAAGGCGAACGGTATGTGATTAATGAAAGGGATATTTTTACGATACTTGTTCAGAAAAAGGCAAGCTTCTGGTCTCAGTCTATGTCCAATACTTTATATGACTACATTTTGAAGGTGCAATTATGGTGTAGCAATAACACAGTAGATCGACGAGTAATCGTCATTATGTGGCGAAATCTTTGAATTCAACCTACAGTTTATCGACACTATTTTCTATAAGTTCACGATGATTAAGGTTATTTTATAGATTCACTTTAAAATCTAGCGCATCGAGTGGTAAACAGAAAGAGGTCAGCGCACCTGTTATCCTGGTCGCATACTTTAGCGTTTATCTAAATATCTTTTTAAGCTGTATCGGATCATATTATAGATAATACCAGCATTTAAGATGATAAAACTGCCGTATTATGCTGTATTAGTTTATCTAGAATAAATTATTTTCTAGTCTTTTTTTATTACGCTACTGTTTACTTCTTATAGTTAAATTTGTGTCTACGTTTTTTGTATCATGAATTTGTTTTTAATATGATGATGATCATTATTTTAATTTTATTGAAGATCGCGTGTCATTTGGTATTTGTTCGCATGTAATTGTAAACAACTGGATTTGCAAGGAAAATAAAACGAAACACATTTATTGATATCTGTTAATATGAAAATATAATATCAAAACGTGACGTCTTTTAAATTTACCAGGATGTAGAAATAGAGATGACGCTATTTAAATTTTAACGAGCAAATTATTTCTCAAACGTCCCGTAACGAGATCTCTTAGTATTAAATTAGGGTTAATTTTCATCTTTTTCCTTCTTTAATCATAGAAAAATATTTTTGACCTCGGAAATGAACGCAGGCTGTAAACAACTAGCAAATGTCCGACTGACAAGGTAATGTACATATTTCGCTGGTATATATGTGTGTACCAATGTATGTCCGTCATATTGTGACCCCCTGTAGCCTAAACGGCTTGGCTGATTGATTTTGAAAATTGAGATGTCATTCGATTCATGTTTTACCTTGAACTGTCATAGAGATGTTGTACCTCAAGTCAGTCAGTCGGGTTTATTGTTTTTTTATGTGATTTTTTTTTATTAAGTATTACTTGTTTTCAATAAACAAGTTTGTTTGCTTTTCGACGTTTGACATCAACATGTCCTAAATGTTTTTAAATTAATTTAATTTTATATTTATTTGTTATTCGATAATGATATTTTACATAAGTTATGTGCGGAAAATAAAATAGGTGGTGCATTTGATCAGCAGCAGATCTGCAACTACGCACCGATTGGAATACCCACTGACCCCAAGCTTAATGAAAAGGGCAAGGAGATGAATGAACATGTTGTCAAAAAACCTGGATACTTGAAACTGAAACTACAATAGTACCAACTAATGGTTTTTGTAATAATATACAAATAATTCATAATCCTGAGTTGGAATGAGGTCATTTGATTAATCGATTACGTTGATTGTGGTTTGTAGATCTATAGACATGTAATGCATACAATTATTACAAAATGAAATCAACACATTAACGATCTAGTATCGGGTGATAGCCGTGATGTTAGCAAAGATAAATCTACAATTAGTCACGAACATATTCAGTTCACTTGGGCTCATCGTTATTGGATAACACGTATCCAATATACCACAAACTGAATACAATTGTGAACCTTACTCACTTGTGCGAAAAGCTATAATCGTATTAATAGCTGTTCGTTTGCTATACGCTACTAGTTTGTCAAAGGTCAAACTGTCGGCCGCCTTGAGTGCGATCTGCTTTCGTTTTCATCCAATTACCTAGACGTAATTATTACCTGTAACACGTGAGTGATGCTCTTATGTATAGAGATGCTGCAGGCGGTCTCAGCCTATATTACTAAGTGATATTTCATATCAATCTAATTTCATAACACGAATGAACCACCTATCTAAATTGATTTCAGCAATGCTTTGTTGCAATTTATAGAAAAATATGTATAGGAGAATCAATAACTAGAAACCTGCTTCAGCAATGCTCAGGTAGATAAATAGATAGAAAAAAAAAACGCTAAAAGAAGACCTTTCTATTAGTGACGTAATTTTTAAAGCGATTCAATAGTCTTTAGGTTTATCGAGAATAAACAAACAATCAAATATGTTCTCTTTATATTTTTTGTATAGACTTACTTAATTGCGACCATATTAGCGGCTGTCTCTAAAGTGAAAAATTCATTTGCAAAGAAAAGTTTTAATATACAAGCTCCACGCATTTATAATATACTACTTAAAAATATAAGGTTAATTAATAATAATATATTTTAAAAAAATTTATTACGTTTGCTTAAACAATATAACTATGAGAATTTGGAGAATATGTTATTGAAATAAACATATGCTTATGTTTGTTTATGGTGATTTATATAATATATTTCTATTACTAATTTTAATCTATACTATTTAAATGTCTATATGTATTATTAAAGCTAAACTGATGTATATGGGAGTACACGGAATCCGGCGCTTGCACACATAAATCGAGACAGTTAACTTTTATATTTAAAATTTAATTTTTGTACTCGTATCTGTATTTATATAAAAATTGTAAACCAATGGGGGAAACACTGGCTCATTAGATACAGCTAACACTAGTTCATGAGTGAGGGAGCTCGCCTTGTATTCAGTTCGATTTTTACTGTCAATAACGTCTTTATTATTATAAGTAAAATAGTTTGCAGACTATCTATGCCTTTTTAAGCTCGTTAAACAAAAATGTAATATTTTATACATAAAAATCCGAAACATGAAAAAAAAATCATCACCAGATCTTCAAACACTATTTATTTTACATGGCTTCTTAAGCCCTAATGAACCGATGACAGATATATGTATATTTAACAATAGGTCAAGATGATTTATGTTTAGATCAAAGCGTAGGCGGATATACTATGTGGTATTGTGGCAATCTAATACCGTCGTAGGCGAAGAAAAATATAAAGCTTTCTTTGTATACTTACCGCTTCGTCATGGAAACTGTATTAGGAAAGGTTGTAGTTTTGGCATTTAGCTTTGACGTGCTGGCGTGATCGGTTCGTGGCAAAACAATCTACTTTGTTGATTTTCGATTTCGAAACACGTGCAGGGCTGTGGTTTTCACTTTGATTTAATTTAGGTTTTTATACTAATAATTTAAATACCGCACACAGATTCGTAGAAAGTACGGAGAAGTATATATATATATATATATATATATATATA
>DWLR01006164.1:0-10301 GCA_018246295.1 Papilio alexanor hazarajatica
GTCCTCGTCCCGCGCCGCGCGGCCCCCTGCCCCCGCGCCGCCCGCCGACAGACCAGTGAAGTCCAATTTGTACTGCAGCACACAAATTACTTTATAATCTGTGGCACTGTTAAATCTATTCCGGTGCGGTTTTGCCATAACTTTTTTACTTATTTGATTGTTGCTTTGTTTGAATATTGAGGTTATGCCTACGATTTTTTTTGTAGATCAATATCTGAAAATGAGAATGATCTGTGAGGCATTAAAAGTAAGAAACATCACATGTTCAAGATTCGGTCTGCGAATGTGATATTCTTTGTGCTAGCCATTGTATTTTTTATTAAATAATTTCTAAGCATCAAGCGTAACATTGTTATTTGTGAATGTAAAGAAAAATATTGACTAAAGTAAAAGTTGTGGTAAGACCGCGACCAGACATTGCCCTCTACCCGTCGCTACTGCACCCATCCAAATGACAAACACCATGCAAGCGAACCAATTTTATAAAAACTAATTCGCCATATAAATAGACTTTTTAAAATATTAAATCTTTAACACTGATAAACAGAAATTTATGATAGTTATGTAGTTTTACTTAATGGGAAAAGAGCGCAGCCGAAGAGCATCCTAAAGTTTGTAAACTGTGTTACAAACTTTAAGATTAACAATAATTTTATAATGACACACATATCTAAGCTAAGAATAACAACGTCATCGCAACACACAATAAACAACATCCAGATATTAGCTATTGAATACACCATATAACAATTCTACGCTAAACTTTGAAACCACGATGTTTAGTAATGTTAGGCTGAATCACGAGTATGTTATTGTTGCATTTTTGTTTAGTGATCGAAAACTTTAACCTATACATGTGTATACCTACTTCATCCATTTAATACACTATTTTCACTTTTAAATGTAGATGCTTTTTGTAAGTTTGGTTTCCAATGCATGGGTACTCTCTCGGGCATACAGAGGGAATACTGAAATTAGGAAAGAAATTAAAAAATAAAAAGGAAGAAAGAAAAACAAAATACGTATTTAAAACATCGAAAAAAAATAATACATTTAATTAGAGCAAGAACAAACGTCATAGCTTGTTGCGGCCTTGAACATGAGTACTTGTTTGGTTGACTTTTGATGGCTAGCTAACTAGCTGATATTTTACACAAATACCAATATAATAATGACAACAAGTACAATATTTACTATGTATATTTAAATATACTTTACAAAACGTTACACAAAACATGCTGAGACGTAACTACACACAGAATTACATAAACATAGGGTTGTATGTAATAAAATGTAACAGACAACGAGACAGACCGATTTATCTCTTGTTTTGGTTGAGGATTGGTTAATCGCTTTGTCCAACGGAATAAGGCCCTGGCGTGGAAGGATCCACCCAGTGCATAGCGGTAGAAAAACAGAAACAAATTTCAAATAAAACATACAGTATAACTAAAAGGGACTCCCAATATTTCAATTGTACTATGACTATATTAAACTAATTTCTAAATAGCTAAAAGGTTTATTCTTGTTTAATGCATTGCCTTTAACTAAAACATGGAACATTTGTAAAATAAATATTAAATCAAGAATAAGCCTTCAGTACTGTAACCACACTCGTCCCCCGTATCCCTATTGTCTAACAGCCATGAACGAAATAAAAATTTTAAAGTACTTAACGGGTGCAACACTCTGGTGCCTTTTAATCACTCCCACACTCGCCTCCCACGGCAAAGGTACCTAAGGAACATTACGTTCCAATGCACTAAAATCTTTAATATTTCTAAAAAAATTCGCTAAATTTTCAAAATGTGCGATGTGTTGGTCAAATTTTCGATAGAAATAAAAACGATCGAAAAACAAAATGAATGGATCACCTTGTTCGCGCAGTCGAAGCACGTGGTGACGACTTTGCTGATGACGTTCATGAGATGCTTGGTCTCCTGGATGACATTGTCGACCTTGCTGAAGGTGGCGGCGCGCCCCACCGTCGGCTCCTTCACCGTGAACTGCAGTTGCTGCACGTACGTCGGCACCTTATCTAAATGTTCTAGTAACTCTTTTTTCATCGTTCCGGCTGGGACCTGCACAAGAATTTACCACTACCAATTTGTCTCTTTGCCCTATATTTTTCAAATTCCAACAATTCAAACTCCATTTTTATTATAGTTTTGCACTTGAAGAATTTAATGGCACTTACTTGGTATGAGAATTGTCGAACTATTTTATACAGTCTATTCGCTTCTTCTGCAAAATACTCCGCTTGCGTGAAGAGGTCCTGCGTTGTATTTAGTCGGCCTTCGCCTTTCGTGAATTGGTACATAGCGAAGGCCATGGAAGACATATTTTTCGCTCTGTGTAGTAAAATATATTACGTTTCATGATGTCAAATAAAATGATTGAGGTGTGCACAGGTCGTTAACTGTATTTCCTAATAATTGTACATAAGTTTACTTACGCTATGCGATACTTTGCGATAATTAACTATATTTAAACGTACACACACACACAGTAATAAAACCTTTTCAAGAAACAAAGATCCCGAAGTATAGTTAAGTTATGTAATATCATGGAAAACTAAACTCGGCCGCCTTCTACGCGGTTCTTTAGTTTTAAAGTTAGATGCTACTAAGTTCAAAATATAAGTTTTAATTGGTGTTATCATATTAAATAGTTTTGAATTTACCTCTTCACAATGTCATTATTCTCGTCAGCTCCCTGCCATTTTTCCGTTTCCGCATCCATCTCTGAAGACATCATTTTCATCTCCAACCCGGATTTGGCAATTTTAGCTTGTTCATCTGAATCTAGACGCACAGCTTTCAGTGGCTTACTCGTTGTCCCATGTTTCTGAAATTAGCTTTTGGATGAGTGAGATCAAAAATTTGGAAGTTTAAATGTATGCTACAGTCATTTCAAACATTGTAGCACAAATGTACATAACAAAGGATTGGATGGATTGCGTAAGGCAGGTGTTCTCAGGTATGACAAGGCTACCTTCAATAGAATTTGAAGGTAGTTTGAAGCCTCGTCTAGTTTAGCATTAGATACACTACACTAGTGCATACCATCTCTCGATCCCCATCGACACTTAACATTAGGTGGGATTGTGATCAAGCTTTATGAAAAGTAGCAAGAGTAAACAGTATGCTCCACTTTAGAAATAGGACTAGTTTCAAGAACACAACTTACCCCAGGCCTTGGTAAACTGCTGTACTGCTGTTTGTCTGGTCTGTCATCTGTGAGGTCGAGGAGTTCCCGGGCCAGCCGCGCGGCATCTCCCAGCAGCCAGGCCCACATGTCCACAAATACATCGAGGTTCTCCCGCGCCGCCGCGCTGCCGGGGTGCGCCGCGAGCGTGCGCGCCGCCGTCACCACTTGCGGACCATATATCCTCAAGTTGATCTCAGCGAATTTAGCACTCACTTGAAGAGTTTCCGACATCGCTATATGCCGGAGTAGTTTGCATACCTGAAATGAGATGACGTCCTTTTAAAAATGTCCTCGTATGTCCATTTCCTACTTCATCTGATTATTATTTGAAATAGACGCATTTTCTTTTTTCTCTGTATATTCAGCTTAATTCATTCGGACGTAAGAATGGAAGCTTAGGGAATGTTTCTATAAAATATCGTCCCATCTAAAATTAACAATTAACGTCAATAATCCATTATAATACACTACACTAACCAGATAACTCGAGATTTGGGTCTTAAAGTTCAGGTTTAAAATATTCAAGGAATATTTGAAGTACATTAGAATACCTCTATAATATGGTCTAATTGTTCATGTAGCCGGCTGGCTATGTTGTGCAGTCTCTCTGACTCTCTGTCGCCGCCGCTTGTGGCTGCAACAAATCTCGCCTTTTATCGTCAGCGTTAGATAAAAGTTAATTGTTAGTAAACTATCAAAACGGGCGAACACTTACGTGCTATGCAGCATTAAAGGCATGCTATTTATTGAGCTAAATTAAATTTAAAGCAATGCAGCAAAAGAAAACTTATGCATTCACTCTAACCAACAGCTTTGAATCAATTCGAAGCTGCATACCTTTCTTTATCGGCTCTATGATCTCAGAATCTAATGCTAAATATATTTTTTACTAGGTTTCTGATTCAGGTTTTCATGCAACATATTATCAATCTATTCATTTTGTTCTATACAACTGCATTTATAAATGCACTTACAGAATTTCTTAGCCATTTACGCATTATTCAGGGCGTAGCTTTTGAAACAAAAATCTTAAAATATTATACTAAAATTATAAGCGCCAACAACTAGATCTGGATCATTATATAAAATGCGAAAATGATGACGGTCGAGGATTGGAGACCGGAAACTTTGTTAAGCTTTTTATTAATTATTAAATTTAAAAATTAAATTAAATTGTTAATTTAATTAAGTAAAGCTGAATTTGTCTTTTCGCTAAATTAGTCATTGCAAAATTATTCATTGCTATACGCGTTTGCATGACCACATCACTTTATTGTGTAATACTACTGATGTCCTTCAATACATTTCTTATTGGACTCCGATAGCGTAACTTTGTCACTAAAACGCATTACAAAGGGCTAATAAAAGCTATTCGCAGCAAGCACGTAAGGATTCGCCCAACGGAAAGGGACTGTACCTATGGGGCGCGAGGGGTTACCTATGTAGGCGAGGTCTGTGGCGAGGCGGCGCGCGTCGTCGGCGAGTGGCGGCAGGTCGCGCGCCTGCTCGCGCGCCGCCGACACCAGCGCGCGCTCCAGCTCTCCCGCCGCGCCCGCCGCGCCCGCGCACGCGCTCTCTAGCGCCGCGCCACTGCCTGCCCCGCCTTGCTCCTCCTGCAGCGTCACGCGCAACCATACGTCACTAAGGATATTCTTATCATAGAAGACATACGATGTATTACACGTTAAACTATCTTAAAAGTCTAAGAAAAATGACCTTTAATACGATTACGTCTCACCAGGAGGAAGTACAGAAAATCACCCACCCACAAGGTGGTCAAATCAGGTTATGAAAACAGCAAGTGACATCTAGATTCAGAAAGCACAAGACATATGACCGACCAGTGGCACAAACTGGAAAGGCCTGTGTTTATCAGTGAATTCTTAGGAGCTTTTCTTTGCTTTATGAAATAGAACATATTACTGCATTTACCATAGACACAGCAACTGCGACTAGCCTTTCCAACTCGTAGGCTATTCTCTCAGCGAGTGCTAAGATCCTTTGCCTGTGGTCGTGCGATGTGTATGCGGAATCTGTGAAGTCATGCGTCCTCTCGACCAGAGCTCGCAGGGTGCTGGCGAGCGCTCGCCTCCTGGCTGAGTCAGCGCCGCCCCGCGCGCGCGCCGCCCGCACTTGCGCCGTCAGCCCGCGCAGCGCCCCCAGCGCAGTGCCGGCCTCCCATTGCGCCGCCTGTGCCCAACGTACACGTTCAAATATTCATACTCACAAAACACTAAACCTATATCTATAAAAACATAATAATTGAAACTAATATTTGAAAAATTTGCATGCGAACTTTTAAAGATTTCGTGGTCTTTATACCACACGAATGTACTACACAAGATGCAAACGTTTCCAATATTATCTAGTCCTTGAAATTTTGTGTTATGATTAGTCTAAAAAAAACCTGCTTATGTTGCCTACGGTTAAACGGTTAGAAAAAAAGCTACAATAGTCTAAAGGCCCGATAGAATGTGTACTGTGTAGTAAAATTTGCCTACGAGATATTCTAGCATGAACTGCTTAAGCTGCCAACGAAGCTTAGCTTACTCGTACCTAAGGAATCATATTGTATTGTAGTGTCGCTCGTGTCGTCACTTTAGTATTTTTATATATTAAGGCGTGAAGCGAACTAGTACCTACAGCACGAACCTAATTAGACCTAAGCAAATTTGAGCGTGTCAGATAGCAAAATGTGGTATTTGAAAAAGAACGTACCTACCTATCCCGGAGATGCTTTGTTGTTTTCAAAGAAACAAATTAAAATAAGTTTAACCATTTTTAAGGTGCAAAGTAAGACATTTTACTTCCTTATATTATGATACTTCAAAATATATCTATACATAAATTAGTGTTTATAATCATTTGTCAAGTTTTTGTCAAATTTTGAAGGCGAGGTTCATTTGTAAAATATGAGGAAGTAAAATGTGTAGTGTCTAAAAAAACAAGTAAAACGAAGGAAAACGAAAGCAGGTAAATAAATTGTTTTAATAGCTGTTGTACAAACGCAGGACTGGTTTATAAAAGGCACTCGTCTAGACGTTAAGTAATACAACACAAGTTTTGTACCTGTTCATGACTATCCGAGAAAGGTTGCAACTACAAGACAAATAAAAAAGTCCGAGTTTATGTTTTGAAATATAGAAATTAAAATAGACCATGATGGGTGGGTAAGAAAAGAAATTAACGGAAAGTTAAAGCAGGCAGGGGAACTAGATGCTCCTAATTTACTTACTTAATTTACCTACAATCCTCTCTAATACTTACTTACTTTATATGACTAGTTACCTGGAATTCCAAATTTTAGAAACTGACCAACACTTTATGATGTTGGCTTGTATTGTAAAAAATTGAATAAAAGATTTTTATTTTTATTTTATTTTCGATGGAAGATTGAGAATATCTGTAACATTTAGGATTACATAATATGTACACAAGTATTACTAAATATATATGAAGATAATTACATAAATCGAAAAACTATTTTCATTTTTTTCGTATCATGAAACAAAGGGCTTCGATCGTCGCATTAATTTTGAAGATATAGATATTTGCGAGTTAATAAAGTCGCTTGAACTACTCGTACTCGTACGAAACTAAGTTATATACAAAGTTTCTTAGCATTAATTTAAATACTTCTTCTTGAATATTGAATTATTGTTTTAATAAATAATTTATAATCTTGAATTATTGTTTTAATAAATAATTGAAATATTTCTTCTTGAAATTATTTTGGTAAATGTTTTCGTAAAATAAAGTTGTAATAAAATATTAAACAGAGATTACCTAAGAATAAAAGTATTTTAACCATTAATGGAGCGACGTGTTTTTTAGAACAATCTTTCATCCAGATTGAGCTTCACGTACTATAATAAAGTTGTAGTAAGCTTTTAATTACGTATATGAAACTTAAAGTTGCTGTCGCTTCTTAACCTATTATACGAGAAGGTAACTTCATAAGTGAGCCCTTTCTTATTAGTATACTCAAAAACAATATGAGGTCAGTTGCTAACAGAATAAAACATTTAATCTATCTGCCTAAAATTTATAATGGATTATCATTTTGTGGTTTATTTTTCAAATTCAAAGGGTTCACAAAATCCACTTAAAAGAAATCCAACAATATTTTTACATCAGGTTAACTCACACAAAACAGACGACGATGATTAGATTACTATGTTATTATTAGATTATAATTTGTGCAAATAAAATTATTTTTCACCCCTGCAATTTTGTTAACATTCTTTATCTCGTTTTTTTGGCGTTATTAAAGGCAAAGTATTTTAGAACTCTGAATTATTATATACTCGTACAGAAGTCACTAGTAGTGCTCAATGTATAAATCAAATGTCTTATTAGAAAAACGTCAACACGTTGTTTTTGTTGTAAGATTTTGTAAACCTTATATTATATTAAATGTTTTAGTTAATGTACCTAATAGATACTATTTCATTACAACATTTGCCTCGAAGATGGGGTCACTTCCTATCACGTGTGGTCATACAAGTTCGATGGATATCTCTTACTTTGCCTATCTCAATCATTTCAACATTGCTTATACCGGAACTATTTTAGTGCAAGACTTGTTAATGTCTCGTCAGCTACAAGAGTATGCAATCCCGCGATTCACATTACATTAGCGACACGTTGTACTGCACTGATTGATGCTCCGTCCTGGATAAACATAATCCAATAGACGTCGCAGACGAATCAAACTAATCGATTGATCGAATTACGGGTTGTTGCGTGTGTCTATAGTTTATAAAATTTAATAAGAATATCCCTTTGACTTACATCTATTTATTTCAACAATTCCTCCTTTTCTTTCCTTTCTTAAGGGTCATAGTCATAGTCATAGTGGGAAGTTTAATCGCAGTTAAACAATTTTTAAGGCCAATAGGTAATTACTTAAATTAGCGCGTTTAAATAAACTTTAGTTTTTGCCCAAATGATATAAGGGTAATGTATTCCGCGGATATGTAAGTATGAAGTATGTTTCTACGTATGCAGGTATGCATGTATATCCGTTCCATTTTGACCTCATAAAGCCTACACGGCTGTACTGATTTGGAGATCAGTATCACTTATATTTTTTTAATTTAATACTAGTATTATATCATTATGGATGTAAAGTAGTAAAGACAGTACAAGACTTTTATCCATCTATTTTAACATACGTGTATGTCGTAAAATTACGTCTAGAACAGTGGTGGAGTCAGCAGCAGCAGTAAATATTGTATAAAAGGGTGGTTTGACCGGTGGAGTATGAGGATATGAGGAGTAGGAGGAGTATGAGGATGTTAAACAATTGCAGTGCGAAGTAGTGGTTTGTATATGTTTGTAAATGTTTGGTTTTTATTTCTTCCAGGCCCGCTCGATGAGTTGTGGTGTCGCTTGTCACTTTCAATAATAAAAATATAGGCCCTTCGAAACAAAGCTTTAACTGACAGTCGTAGTGCAGTTAAGTATTAGTTAATGGGTTTGTATCATGCTTAGCAAGTGCTTTGCTATTCTCAGGCGTACGTCCATAACTTAATATTACAACTGTAGCAATATTATAGCTTTAGTTATAGTAAATCGCATTTGTACTTACTATAAAGTTTTATTTTTGCTATCAAGTTAACATAGTAGCACGAATCTTAAACTTATTACAACATTTTAATAATTCCGTCATAAACTTGAGGAACACGGACCGTTAGTAATAGTTATGACGTCATAACGCATAAATGGCAGCAACATTCGTTTAAGTGAGGAGCAGGATGGTAAAATAGAAGCAGATTACAATTTATGAAGTTCTTGTTCGTTATGACAATTCCAGTAAATTCATTTAAGAAATAATATAATGAATCTGTCACTTTATTGTTTTATCCATCTAGGTCTCTAGGTTTTATCAATCTAGACTCTAGATAATCTGCGGTAGAAGGAGATAATTATTTTCATATATTTTCATTGAAGTTACAGTTAAGGAATGCATCCGGTATAGCGTGTTTATATTAATTAAAAAATTCGTAGGTTAGAATGCAAAATACTAGTTATCGGTACAAGTTGTTTGAGATTGAACCAAAATGTATTAAACATTTTATGTAATTTTTTCATTTCATTAAAGCCATTTGTATAATAAAAGATGTAAAGTGAAAATGTACTTACACTTATTGCAATATATTGGTAACTTTAGATTTCACCTAATAACTTTGAACAAATGGCGAAAGAAATACTTTTATCCTTACTTTGGAAAATTGAACTTGGTTTGCTCTTCTGACATCAAAACAAATCGTCACAGGTAAGAAATAAGTACGAATAAGACTGACATTCTATATGGATACAATATAAAGAATAATTAATATTTTAAACATTATCTTTTAACATATTTTAACCAAAACAAAACCGATTTTAAATTTGTATAATTCTATCCTTTTTTAGGGATAAGAAATAGAAGAAAATACATTAGCGGTTGCCTCAATATCGGTTGCTATGGTAATGTTTACAATAACAAATTGGGTCAAAAATTTGTTATTGTAAACATTGTTATCTGTTATCGAAATTAATATACGCGGAATCAAATTACCAAAAAATGGCTAGGAAAATAAGAAACAAACTCATACCAAGCCGCGGGCAACATCTGGTTTTATTCATAATCATTTATAATCATGCTATGCTCATTATAAATCTATTAAATTCAAATAGGGCTTGTCTAAAGTCTACCAATATGTAAATTTTTGGTATATCTTCGGAATCCAAGCTCCAACGACATTCAAAATTAAATGAGACCCACTCGGGAATGTCTCCTTCTCAGAAACGAAACATTTTTGAAATCGGTTCGTAAATGACGAAGTCCTGCGGTAATAAACATGAAAATACAACCGAATTGAAAATAACCTCCTTTTTATGTCTGTTAATAAATCGAATCATTATCTAATTGCTTTCTTAAAAGAACTTTCTTATTTTGTTGGTGTGGACATTTCTATAACATCATTTTTATACATATAATACGATGTATTTTCTTTATAAAATGCGTGAGGATAAAACATTTACCAAAAATTATAAGAAATACATATTTTAGTAAAAATTAGGAACATAAATTCCATTCCTCT
>DWLR01006165.1:0-10300 GCA_018246295.1 Papilio alexanor hazarajatica
GATGGTAGCTGGAGCTCTGTCGTGTTGTGCGGTAACGAAACCCAGCGGCAGGGATTGTTCCAAACAGTTCTTCGGAAAACTCCCCATAGTATAGACGGTAAAAAATGCAAAGAGACGCGACGTCTCTCCGCAATGCCAGAGGATCAAGCCGATTAGTAAAAGCTCGGTCGTTGACCATTCGAGTTGCTCTTCGTTGTATGCGGTCAAATGGAAGAAGCTGGTACTGTGGAGCTCCGAGGCCCATAGATGCGAGCAGTATTCCATGTGAGGCCGAACTTGCGCTTTATAAAGTTGATGGCGGTGGTTCGGCTGGAAATACTGCTTCGATCTACTGAGCACACCAAGCTTTTTGGAGGCTAGCTTGGCCTTGTGTTCCAAGTGACCTCGAAACTGAATGTATGTACACCGAGGATACCGATACTGGCTGAGGCAAACAGAGGAGTGCTTTCGAAACAAAGTCTCACGACAAAGGGTTGTTTTTTGGCGGTGAATGCACAAACTTGTATCTTTTTGGGATTAAGCTCGACAAAATTTTGTCGACGTCAAACCGAGGCATTACCCAGTAAGGTCTCAAGTTCAGACACAAGTTTGTTCCAGTTCTCAATGGCGGTACCGGTAACCAGTGCTACCATCTGCATAGCAATGGATGTTGCTAATTTGCAAACATGTCATTGATATGCAGAAAAAACAGGATGGGAGACAGTACACAGCGCTGTGGCACACATTTTTAACACACTGTGGTGCACAGTATTAATAGGTTTAGGGTCCGAGCATGCACCGTCGACAACGACCAAGTGACAGCGAAACTGACTAAACTAAAGCTAATATCAACACGTTGGTGAAAATCGCATCCAAGCCGGTTAAGCTGTTTCTGAGATAAGCGCGCACAAAGTTTCAAACAAACACAAAAACAGACAAAAATTTTAAAAATCGTTTTGAGCTTATAGCATTGATAAACACCCCTGTAATAGTTTTTCTTATTTGTTTTCCATGTACAGACACCGATCAGTTACATTTTTATTATATGTATACATTTATTTCAGTTTTTTTATTTACATAATTCAAGATGTATGTTTCTTTTAAAATTAATTTCCATTAAAATGAGCGGGGGCAGTGGTTATAGATAGGAGGAAACATGTCTTCACAACTAAGTAAATACATGTGCATGTAAGTGTAGTGAAAACTGTCGATTGTTATGATAAGAAATTACAAGTTTCTTTTACACGTTGTGACAAAAATCCATAGCTTGCATTTGAGCACTATCCTTTGGGTTATTCACTTTCGGATAGGATAGATGATATCAGCGATGGCCAGCAAATAAAATAACAATTGAACGAAACAACACGAATGTAATACATACCATCGTTAACATTAATTCCTTAGGTTTGAAGTATTCAGGGAATGGATAAAAGATTGACAATTCACACTAGCCTCACTCAAAAACTGCCTCTTGGGTTTTGTGTTCGCTTTTTTCTGGCCTTGAACATTTGAAGGCTGACATGTGAATGGATGTTTCCTTATTCACCACCTAACCAATAAATTATTGGCTTGCATTCACCTTACTGGTGGTAAGGTGAATGTATAGGGTCAGCCTATGATGCTGATGCTCCACTGTTGGACTTAAGCCTCCCCCATTGATCGCATCATTGGGGGAGAGGAATGTGCCGTAATAGCCACGCTTGGCATGGATGTCAATGGAATCGAACCCATGACCTGCCGCGTGTAAGGCAAGTATTTTACCACTGCGCCAACCGGTCAGTAAATTCACCTTAATTACTCAGTAATTGTATCGGTTTTATTTAGTTTGGTTTAAATTTTCTTATATTCCGATAAATTAACCGCTCACGGTCAGAATAAGACTAAAATGTCTGAACTTCTGATGTCAAATTTAAGCATTTGAGTAAGCAATATCTTGAAGTTAGACGGTTAATTCCCATGTTTTAAAACTTATGAAAATTATCTATGGAAAGTTAATTCTGTATACAAAGAATATAAATGTTTCTTACAAAACTAGACATTAGACAAATGTTTTGTTTCCTTTTAAGTCTGTAGTATACTAAAAATACCTTTAGAATTTCGCAAATACTGTTCTTTTGACTTTTAAGCTGAAACATGTTTCATATTCACTCCAAAGCAGCAATCCAGCTTTAAATATTAATGCTTCGAAGTGAAGTTGTAAATCCGTCTATCGTAAATAAGTCTTTTCTCAGCGTTTTACTGCTGCGTATACCTGATAAATGGCTAAGTTGCTCTGCGTTTGAATGCTGCATATTAAATTCATATAAAAGTTTTCACAATAAATTAATGAACAGTAGCAGAGAGCTGCGATTCTATTGTTTTGTGAAGAAAAAACTCTATTTGGAAAGCACCACAAATTCAAATGAAATTAAAGCGGGTTTCTGTATATTTTCTTTGACATTATGTTTTTTCAGAACTCCTAGAATGTAAATATTGAGTAATGTAACTGGTTCATATGTATATAGACCGAAAAGCGAAAAGGGCATTATAAGGGTTCTTGCACAGAAAGTAAAATTAAACAAATTTGAATACTGCAGAACAAGTTCTATTCAGTAACTATAAATAAATTTTGTTGATTTTAAGCCACAAAAATTTATTTCCTCACTAGGCAGGTTTATATCGCGAAAATTCTATGTAAATATTTTTAACTAAACACTAAAAAAGTTTTTTTATGTAAGGTACCAAAAAAATGTAAACGAGAAAAATGAACACAAAAAATGTCATCCCTTAAGTATTTCTTTTGGAGTAGAGTTTTCTGACACAGTGACCTTAAGTGCCGCTCATCAGCTGACTGTATCCCATTAGGGACTCGAGTTAGCGCCTGCGCGCGACGATGAATATGCTACGGAACCTTACATTCTGCAGTAGACTCTGCGAGGGAGGCTAGGGCGGACATAGGAGCGGCTAAGCGCGCGCTACACGTGTTCTAAGTGTCAAGTGATACGTAAGTGTTGTGTGACGGTTGTGGTTGCCGCATGACATTTATTTTGAGGTATCCTGAGATAGGTACGATATGCATGACTTTTACTATTTTATTTCATTAAATTTTTTTTATTAATTTTAATCACATGATATGTGTCTTGATTTCATTTTTAGTTTTATTCTGGTGGCTAACAATCCCAACAAAAGGGAAATTGTAATGTTATGTAAATATGGAATTAAAAAGGCTTATGTAATTATTATTATTAATCACTTTTAAATAAGTAAAATCATATATCTTAAAATTAATTTTGAACATATTAATTTGTAGATTAATCATTTATTTTGTACATATTACTTTATTAAACAATCCGTGTAAAGTTTCAAAAACATTAAAAAATGATTAAAGTAATTAAATTAAAGTTAAACAAAGACAGGTTACAGAGGGTGGCCTCAGTACATTTTTGCTCAGTGCATTCTGTGGTTACACCAAATAGTTAATTAAATGTACTAATCAGTCAGCCGTAAACAGAGAAAAAAATGTTATGAAAAGGAATTGTTTATTTAAGTATTTATTAAATGGATCACCTCCCTTTATAGTAAAATTCTATGTGAGTACACATGTTCTAAAAGTTTGTTTTCCCACATTAAACAAAATTTGACAAAACTTTTAAAAATTTTTTAACTGCTTTTTGAACACGTAAAATTAAGGGGTTGAAACATCCAAATTTAATGATTTCTTAATTATACTATACCATTGTATTATACTAACCGGTTGGCGAGGTTGGTAGGATGCTTACCTTTCACGCCGCAGATCGTGGTTTCGATTCAACGATCGACCCCGGACAGACATTTGTGTGCATGAAAGTTTCTGTTTGTCTTGAGTCTGGATGTAAAGACCACCGGATGAGAGGACGGTAGCGGAATCCTTTTCTTAGTACGGTGGAATATACTGCGATCGCCAACCTGCCTGCCAAGTGTGGCGATTATGGCACATTTTCCACAATGCCCCAATGATGTGAACAGTAAGAAAGCCTGTGTCCAGCAGAGGGCGATCATAGGCTGAGATTGTTGGAGATGGATTATACTATTCCCTAACTGAGTAATATGATGTAATTAAACTTGTAATTATATACATGTAAGTATATAAACATAAATATATAAAAGTTAGGCCCGTGCATGTGTTAAAATTATGATCGTAACGTGATATGTAACGCATAAATGTCCCAGTTTACTGGGACTCATGGTAAACTGACGTGAAGTATGTGTTTGGTTACAACTTATACGTTTTGTCCGAAAGATTCGTTCCATCACAACTTTCTTTACTTTTTATTTTCTTCCTCATACTCGTAAAGGTCAAAAACAAACAATATGGTTGGTAGGCCTCTCACAAGATGACTAGCGATCTGGTCAAGATTGCGATTGTATATTGGATCGCGGCAAGAGATTGATCTTCAGGGGAGGCCAATGTACAATACTAAACGTTAACTGTCTGATAATGATGTCTATGAAGATTCCAGTTATAAATAGTAATAAATTGACGTAGGAAGGAACTTACATCGACTTTTACAATAAGTTCGAAATAATTTCATTAACTTTCCCAATGTAGGAAACGTATCATTGCCAAAGTTCTGCAGAAACTAAAGATACTTGAGTAGGTCGTCTAACTTCACGTACTTCAATTTACGGTAGATACAAACATGTATCTGCCATATTGCTATCTAAGTAATAACATAAATTTATTTTTCTTCCCAATTTTTATTACATTTGATTTGAAACGAACTTTATATTGATTTATATTGTCGATGTTCGTAGCAAATTACGTTAGCTTGGACGACTCCGTACGGTGACATACAGGGGAAGGAAAGAAATTAAATTAGAAAACTTTGTTTTCCGGCTTTATAAGATGACTTTGGACGATGGTTCAAATAAACATCGCCTCCAAAGTAATTAAGCAATCTGTATTAGACAATAAATATAAGCCGCTCCGAAAGTTGCCCCGTCGCAACATTATGTAAAAAAAACGTTCGATTAAAATAGAAGAGATTTTAAAACAATATCATAGAGTCAATTGTTTTAAGTTTTTTATAAATATGAATAAATTAGAACAATTTACCTAAATGAAATTGGTTGATTGCTTTTACGTGATTTTAATTTTGCATTTTGCAGTATTTGTTGTTTTTTGATACTACAATATTAATTTGGCGAAAATCATTGTTGTCTTGTCCATTCTATGAATTGTCGAAATCCAGATATGGTACCTAGAGATCCATTATAATTTGATATGTTGCATTATTAAATTCCATGATTTATTTTTATGAATGTACATGGGGTAAACTTCTACTAAGTAATTGACATATTTATACCGTATCTCGTCATGATTTGGGTCAATCGTAAAGTATTTAATAGTAAAATAATGGATGTTACAGAGTGGGGTAAATATTAGCGACAGAGATCGGATTACACGGCCAAGGACTGGTAGTCCGGATGCCGTAGGACGCACCAACACGACCGTGTCACAACAGGCCTCTATGCGGGTGTCGTGCGATCCATGACCCTATATGGTGCGCCCGTTTGGTCACACCGGCTAACGCTTATCAGACGTTGCAAGAAATTACATAGTTTGCAGCGTAAGATGGTCATTAGAATCGCACGAGGACAGCGCACAATATCCTTCGAGGCGGCAATAATCCGGGCTCGGTTTCTACCTTTGGACATGTTGGCAAAGATTGATGAGCGGATTTACATCCGCCTTCGTCCCCTTGGAGATGAAACCGAGAACCTGGATGCAGGAGAGATGCGTAGGCAAGAACATAGACGTGCATTGGAGATCGGGCGCGAGAGACTTCACGAGCCGCGAAACTCGCACCAGCGCATAGTCTGAGAGGTCGTCATACCTGAGAGGCGCACGTGGTGGTCGCCTCCTTTTGCGAACTGGCTGTGTCGCAGAAGAGAAGGAGCGGAAGCGCGAGGGAGACCCACTCGCGTCCCCGCTTCGACGCAGATGAATGGGGAGACGAAGGCGGCAATATATCGTCGCCCTCTCCTCCCATAGTGGTGCTGGCTGGTGGGCATGGAGAGTCCTGCCGGCCCTAACAGCCCACACGTCTAGGGGGACTGGATGGTCCGGCTTGCGGATGTCGCGGTAGAAATACGTAAGTGCGCTCGTGGCATCCGCAAAAAGGGAAGCGGACCACCGACAGGTTTTTAGTGTGGGAGAGACGCACGTCGCCTATTGGCTGACGTAGGTACTCACTGGACATGGTAGCTTCGGTAAGTACCTAAATCGGATTGGGCGCGAACAATCATCGCAATGCCAGCCCTGTGGTGAGGACCGGGACTTAGCGCAGCTCACGCTAGCCGAGTGCCTTGCATTGGCGTTCGAGCGGCGGATCCTTGTCCAAAGCATCGGCCAAGATCTCACCCTGCCCACCGTGATAAGAGGTGCTCAGTCAGGAGAGCAGGAATGGGCGTCACTGGATTCCTTCTGCGAGACCGTCATGGTCAAGAAGGAAGTCACTGAGCGGGAGCGAGAGAGGGCCGATCCGCTTGGAGACAAAGAAATCACCGTGTCAGCAGAGAATGCGAGGTGGGCGCTTGAAGCGGAATGTGGACGATGGTGGTTCTGCGAGGGAAAAAAGGAGACGGTTTGCCCGCAGGCGGTTGACCTTACCCCTCGCGGCCCATATCTGCAGCTATCTGCGGCGGCGGGACCTAATATCAATTCAATCGCTGGAGGCTGGGAAATTTATTTGCTATTTGGCCACCATGGCCTTTCTGTGACGAGTTCGGGGGGAGTCGTCACCTACAGCTAAAGGTCGTGCAGGGGGCGCACTCGATATTCCAGTTTACCTTCCTGGAGAAGGAGGAAGGCTTGCCCTCTTCAGAGATGGAGCTGCCTCAGCGGCTGGTGCAGACGGGGCCGCGGATGTTTGCGACAGGGTTATTGTAGCCCCGCCGAAAGTTATTCGGTGCGTGTCCAACATAATCCGTACTTGCCCCTGCGATTGCGGATATGCGTAGGCATTTCTGCTCATTAAAAAAGGCCTCCCAGAAGATGGACTGATAATCTGGTCAAGGTTGTGGGAGAGCACTGGATGACGGCGGCGGAGGACCGATCTTTTTGGCGATCAATGGCGGAGGCCTACGTCCAGCAGTGCACGACCAAAAGCTGAGATGATGGAGTTTGACAAAGCTTGCTAATAGAACTTAGCAATGTTTATTTTCACATGTTAACTTTGTACCCAAGTTAACAATAACGAACATAAGCTAGCTAGGTAGCTGACTCATTTTTGATAATTTAAATTGGAGTTATATATCGTCAATCCGTTAAACCGAAGAAACATTGATTTTTTTAAAAACAGCACACGATTCCTTCATACATTGAAAACTTCATATTTGAAATGTGTTAGAAATACTGAACTCAAATCAATCAATGTCTCTTCCTTGGAAAAAACAGCAAAAGATAATAACGTAGTAAGATACGAGTCTTTAGAGAGCACTAAGCGAATTTATACGAGGCGCCTGTAAAAGCCGTCAATGTGCCCGCAGTTTGATGTTTTATTCATTGAAAACTTACTACATCAATTAAAGTTAATCGTCGGGAAATAAGAAAATATTAAGTAAATTCATATTTCCATTCATATTATAAATATATTATTGTCGGAAAAATAATTTTTATACCGAAAATTGATATACGGGTCAATTTAACGCACACGCCCTGTTTGGATTCAATGGATTTGTAATGAGACGTACGGTATAAATGAGTTGATGACTTACAAATAAAATTATATACAATAAAGTACGGTTTTATTAAAAAAAATAAGATATAGTTCAATGCTAACTTAAATTCAAACACATTATTTCTGACACATTAAGTTATCTTGAAAGCTTTAAGTTACCTCTACCAAACATTGTTAGTACACACAATGACACGTTGTCTTTGTTCTAAGACAAATAACCGGAAACTTGTAGAACTTAGCGTTTTGGAATTTTGCCATCTATTTTAACATATTTTAAGCCTTAAAATGTTTACAGTTAAATTTTAAAATCGAGTTAAATTAGTACATATTACTTTATTGGACAAACCTTAATATTTTTGTTAATATCGAGTGATACTATATAAAGTGGAGAGAAACGCGATGTTGGTCGGTGTGTAAAGAATTTTACATAGTCGTGTGTAATTTATTCATACTATTACTATAGCTAGAGTATCCTCACTAAATCGATATTTCAAAACGATTATACGAAGAAAAACATATACCTACCTATTATTGAACCTTTTCGTATACAAATAACTATTTGTTACAGAAACGTGTGTACACCGGATATCGAGCGCCGCTTTTTCTAAGGTGGAGAGGGTAGGAAGTGTAGTGTTACGGACACTACACTTGGCGCCAACAATTTACGACGCGTGCCTTGTTCCTTTGATTTCATTTGTGGGTCGTGTCCATCTTCCTTTAGTTGCCAAACTTTATTCACATTCAACTTATTTTATGATTGTTTTAATGATTTAGGAATGTTATTTTATATAGAAAATCGTTACACCGAGGCTGACGAGTTTCTGACGATTTTTATTCTAATGTTGATGAAGTACAATTGTAATTAAATTCAAGTCAGTGAAAATATTTAAGTCATATGCAAACATATGTATAATATGTTATGTAGCGCTCGATGTAACGGGGTGAGGTGAAATTTGTTTATTGGTTCCACGCGGACGAATTCGTGGGCAACAGCTATACATATAATAAAATCGTAACTGATCGGTGTCTGTACATGGAAAATAAATTAGTAAAACTATTATAGCATTTACCAATGCTATAGAACTCAAAACAAAGATTTTTAAAATTTCTATATTTCTGTTTGTCTGTCTGTCTGTCTGTTACGCTTTTACGCCTAAATCACTAAATCGATTTTAAGGAAATTTGGTAAAATGATAGATTTGAATTTAGGAAAGGAAATATGCTACATTATCGATTTACGATGTAAACTGAAGAAAGTGTGCACACAGAAAGCAAACACTCGGCCCAATGTAAGCAAACTTCAGGACCCAGAAACCCGAGCAAGGGTTTCTAATGAAATAAACTAATGGGCAATACTTCAACGCACTCACCATCCATTCCTCCATCTCAGCCTATGGTCGTCCAGTGCTGGACATAGGCCTCCCCCATTAATCGCAACAAAGATCGGTTCTCCACCAGCCTCATCCAGTGCACTCCCATAACCTTGACCATCGCCGTATCATCCGGATTAGTTGGACGCAGAGAGTGCGGAACGAAACGGTATTTCAGCGTGTGGGTATGACCCCGAAAATTACTGCACACCGTTAAGAAGCGTAAAGTAGAATACCTCGTTCACGTACTTAGCCATGATACGTACAAGATATTGCAGTTTATAATGATGGGCAAGATCGAAGCAAAAAATACATACTTACGCAAAAAAAGGCGTGGCTGTGAAACATAAGAGAATAAACAGGGATTAAGTCAGCCGAAGAACTACGTCGTACAGGACCGGGAGACATTTAAGAAGTTAGCGACCAACCTTAAACACTGCAGAGGCACTGATAGAAGATACATTAATTGGAAGATTTTTTTTTGGGTTAATAAATCAATCAATCAATCTTCAACTGGATTATCTGAGTAAAGCATTTTAAAATTATATAAAAATTATTAAATTTGATTTGTCAACCCCAATAGTGTACTCAACATTGCTTTTAGAGAGAAATCAATAAAGAGAGAATAACCATCGTTTATAATCTGGTTCAAGACAAGGCATTGTTTTATAATACTTTTATAACAAAACAATTTTACCAGCGTCTTCGTTGACTAACAAAAATTATCAAAAATAAGTTTGAAATGTAAAACAACGGATTCGCAAATTGTTAATAAAACGAAGACAATAATTTTTCACAGTAACGTCAGAACAGCGGATGCACAATCTCGTGCTTCACTCGGCAGCTGTTATTTACGAGACTTTCTTGGCAACCGCCATTCCATTTGAATCCCTCGGTGAAACTTAATCCTGCTTCACATAGTTACGAACAGTAAAAAGGAATAAAACTATCCAAAGCTGCATCTGTGAAACACAAAAAGCCATACATTTCAATGCAATTATTATTTTTTATTTGCCTTAAGTTTTTACGTAACTTATGTCTTTCATTTTATTTCGTGTATACATGTATGAAAATTGTAAAGTCAACAGACCCAAGTACAAGTATATATTGTTTAGAATTCAATATTTTCTATTCTGTTCCATAAAAGGTAGTAAACCGACAAAACTATATTCGAGTGAATTGAAACAAAAGATGTTTAATCTTATGTATGTACATATATATATGTGTGTGTGTATATATATATATATACAT
>DWLR01006166.1:0-10298 GCA_018246295.1 Papilio alexanor hazarajatica
CTTGTGTCTGGGTGTAATTATCTATATATGTATGTATTTACAAAAGAAAAGTATTAATATATGTAGTATATCAGTTACCAGGTTTCCACAGCACAAGCTATGCTTAGTTTGGCATCAGATCGCCGTGTGTGAATAATGTCCTTGAATGTTATTATTATTGTTATATTTTATGTAGAATTAATTGCTTCTAGCCTATTTTCTATGAAATTTTGTACATATAATGCTTCTCTTACATTCTTATAGCTTAAAGTTTTTGTCACTTTCCCGCATAACGGTTTTTGCCATATTACTTCCCTCCTAAGTTTCATAGCGCTATGTTAAATAGCCTAGAGCATGCCGTGGGTTTGTCAAATAAAAAAGAATTTTTCAAATACGATCGGTAATGAGATCACAGCGTTCAAACAAATACTGACGCTTTGTGATCTGTAAATATCCTACGAAACTTGCCCTCAGTAACACAGCCTTTATGCATTAAAACGCTTTTATGAGACAAAAGTAAGCATTACTTATCATGCGCCAAGTAATCATATTGTTTTTTTGTTTTTACCGATCATATTTAAAATAGAATTTAATTAAAATGAAAATGGTATTTTAAGAATTAAAGGATAGAGTAAGACGAAATGTTGATAAACAATAGGTAGCTGTCATATTACACTACCGAAAGCAAACAAGTGTTAGTGAGGTCGCTGGTAACATCCCACAATACCGAACAATACCAGTCTATTATCATTGATAGACAGATCCCCGCCCCAACTACGGCTGCGTTATTATGATAATATTATTTCTTGTTGAATTACAATAGCATATTTCGGAGAAAGTATATAGTAGGCATACTCTTTTTAAATTTAAGTCTCTGTTCTCGTTCTCATTTTTGTTTTCGGGTTTAAGGTAGAGGAGGGATTAACAAATATATCCTACTAGCCCCTAGAAGGTTAGGTGAGGTTTTAATCACTAAACCAAGGAGGGTTGGTATGGGCTATTCTCGAATGTGACGGGAAAGCTTTCGGGGAGCTCTCCTTGTGCAGTACTACGGAACTACAGGATCACACCATGTCACCGTCCTTCCACACTCTGTTTAACCCTAAGGCTTTATACTCGTAAAAGTAAAAAGTCAAAAGTCAGAAGTTACAAAGTATGGAATCATACCATTTCTCTCTACTCATTTACTTATTAGGATAATCTTATCCTTTCGTCTGTCCAAGTAACACATTTGCTTATTGCGGATGCAAATTATGGAGCAGGAATCAGTAATCATTTCTTAAAAATAATATTAAAGAAATACAAATTTATTCAATGAGAAAATAATTATTTTCTACTATTATTTTTCCGTATTTATTCATTATACACCGTGGCAGTTGATGGTTTTAAGGGCAAACGGTAACACATTAATTCCGATCCGTTGAGCACAAAAGGGGGGGTGGCTGCACGCGGTATTAGCATAAAACGTGTTGTTTTCATCGGCTGAGGCCCAATCTGGAGTGACGATGCAGTCATTCGCCATGACTATTCATGAATTCCGGCTGCCGCTGCAGCTCAACGAATTTGAATAAATACAATTAACTTGTTTGCTTAAGTTACAAACCAACATCGCACTACCTTATGAAATAATCCTTGATGGTTTAACAACATGCGGTTGTAATAAAAATTTAAATTCCGCATAAGTATACACAAAAATTAATCATCGGATATTATGATGTTTAAGTTGTATTAGACCACAGCTGATCTTTGGACTGCCATTTTCTTTTCTGTCGTCTTCACGTGGTCATCGGACCTATACTTTTTCCCATATCTACATGACTTGCTCGACAGATGTGACTGACGCATTGCTGCTTCAGAGTACCTACTAATTTTAAGAGTGAAGTCGTGTAAAAGTAGTGAGTGATCTGATTTCCATTTCTATACTACTATTTTTTTTCTTAATGTGATGCAGTGAATATAGTCAGACATTATTCAGAACGAGTTTATGAGTCTCTATGGACTCCATAACTTGTGGAAAATCAAATATCAGTTAGCATTAACGACGATCCAAGTGATAACCTAACATAAACTCAGATTCGATTTTACAGACGTTGAAGAAATTCTATAATTCCTTTGCATGGATTTAATCATCTTAGTCATAAATTGTAAGGAACGTTCATAAGAAACGGTTAACATACTGCAAAATAATACAGCCCTAACGACCCTAATCTGATGCGAAATTGAAAACTATTTCGCGGCCTGGATGATATTCAAATTGCAGTCGATAGATATAATATTCGGCAGCGGCGGCAGAGTTTCAAAGGCGAGCGCCGGCCCTGTTATTACCTCAACACCATCGCGCGCTCATCTAACACATTCCTTTTTTAGCAAACGCCTCTTTCTCCCTCCGACAGTCGTCAGACGAAAGAGAGCTTCGCTCGTTTACACTAAACTCGTCTCGAGGGCGTTCCCTCGACGATTTATCATTTAGCGTCGCCTACAGACATTATTTGAAAGGCATTAAAATTGCGCTTGTGGAAAATTTGTCGGCATCGAAATTAGTACTGCGGCGGCGAATGCATAATTTATCGCTTAGACTGCTTCCCCTCCGCGTCCCCGCAGCGGCTAATTACAAACACATCGATGTTGATGATGGTTTCGCTAATAAATCGACCTCATTATAGTCCTCAATTATACAAATTAACCGAAGTTAACCATTGTAGAACATCATGTACAGAAAATCATTCACAAATTCAAAGAGTAACAAACACACAAACAAATAGATACTCTTTTAACGCATTAAAAAACAAAGTACCATCGCCAGTCGACAGACTGACTCGGCGACTGTACGTATCCTACTAAAATCCGTCTTTAGATAGACATATCTAAAGACGGAAAATTAAGGTACACAATCATTCTAGGATTTGTATGTCTTGTGGCTAAAATATGACGATGATTTATGAAGTACGAAATTTAAGCTATTGAAATTAAACTTGGACGAAGCGAGTAATTATTTTCAAGTTAGATTATTCGTTATCTATATAAAAGTTAGCTTTAATTATTTCACATGTCCTATTTTCTTCCTCAGGTATAATTTATATTATTAAATAATTAAATGGCAATAATTTCTATAAAATCTAAACCGATATATGGTTTTAAGTTTTAATAATGTAAAGATAGTACCGACAATGAAATAAGTTTTACATTGATCATCAATTGGTTGCAAGATGCAAGATTTAAGTTTGCTGAGGAAGCTGTGAGGGACTGATGACGGCACGTACGAGCCGCGCGCCTTGTAATTTGACCTCCGCCGATAATTATTTACGTGAGAGTGCTCCGCGCCGCCGAAACGAATCGTTGATTGCACGCGTGTTCCGATGCTGCGACCAGATTGCAGCTTACGCTCCGCCGACCGTCGAACTTCGAACGATATCCGTCGGTCGTTTACCATCCTCCATAGACCGCTGGCTTACTTTGCTTTCAGCAACTAATATGTCTAGTTGCAGACATCAGACGTTAAAGAATTATTCTAGTTTCTCCGATTTTCTAATATGTACCTAATACTCTTAATCATCGATTTCATAGAATGAGAGCTCAACAAGCACCGGATTTTATAATGATCGACGTCTGGTATGACGATATTAGAAAGCAGTTAAAATGTAATCGTCTATAGTGATTTGCGTGTTTTGGAAACAATAACAACACAAATAAAGATTACAAACTTTGAAATCTAAGTTAGCTGATTTAATTATCTCATAATTAGTCACTACTTTACGTAATGTCATTAATACCTACATCAAAATCACAATGAAATTAAGGTTTAAACACTTGAGTATAGTAGCTATAGAAAATATGAATAGCAAAAAAACGTCATGACTGAAATATTAAGAAACTACATGCCGCGACGCATACTTAGAAAATTAGCACATTACCGCACGCTAATCGCTCGATACTGATCTAAGACTTCCCACAAGAATCGCGAATAAACGAAAAAAAAACTCGTTTCATATTACCTCAGATATTGGGGAGTATTAAGTTACTAAGAAATAAAAATACGCGAATAAAACGGATAAATCACATCTTATTAACACGGCAATTTAACACGAGATAAGAAATAAGTGGAACGCAGCAGCGACTACTTATGAGAAAACTTTTTTCTGTACCATAGTGTCTGAGTGACGACGGTTGTTTTGACTTGTCCTGACACTTTCGCGTGCAGCCACTGGGACGCTCTGCGCGGAGCCGGCCGACCTAGCGGACCGCAAAAAATCGCTAAAGTATCGTAAAGATTTCTGTCACGATTAGGGCCATCCATATTTACCGAATCAAATTATTCGGAAACGATTAAATGATTTTACTCGAGCGATTAGCAAACGTACGTTTAGTTGTCTTTCAAAACTAACTTTTTGCTTTACGTTTTTTTATTCAAAGTATGACACATAGCGCCATCTGTTGGTGGGATGAAAAAACATGAAAATGTCCATTGTCCATCAAAAACATTTTAATGCGCATACCGAGGCCAGTAATAGAATGAGGACACATTACATCGCACGATTCCATTTGACTATTAACTCAAGTTAATAAATTATGAATTTATTTTCAATAATCTCGTAGGCCTCTTACGGCTGGATGTTTGTTTAAACAACAAAATGTTAAATTGGGCGCTTTCAATAAGTGTTCGCTGCGGGTCGGTGCGGCGGCGCCCCGCCGCGCGGGCCCCACCGGCCTAAACACACGCAGACCGCGGGGCGCCTCGCCTCGCTCACTAATAACACCGTCTTTCCCTCTGTCATGCCTTATTTCATCTCGACGTGTCTCGTTTTTTCCACGACTCGGTTTTTTCCTCGTCCCGCGAACCGACCCCGAACAATAACAATAAAACGAATCGCTGATGATAGTAATCCTTCATCCTCATTGTCTTTTGGCAGTTTCGTGGAATAAAATATGTTGCGCTCTCGCGACTTGATATCTGAACGTCATATTATAAATGGCGTCGTTTAAAATATTTTAATACCCGCTACGGCGGGGCGATATTAATTTAGTACGGTCGAGTTGAGCGGCTTCGCTGCCACTGCTGGAATGTTAAATGACGGATTACCGACCTCCGAGATCGAGAGATAACCGCCGGAGATCTTGTAGATTCTATCGCTGCCCTTCGCTCCCTATTCTAAATCTATCCTGTATTTAAACAAATATTACTTTCATAACCTTCTTAACATATTGAATAAAAAATTACTAATTTCTTGGTATTTACTAAACCTTTTTAAAAGGATATGATGCTAACTGTACCTAAAAATTAGCCTCAACGTATTGGTTGGGCCGGCACCAGCCAGCACACCGAGTGGTAAAGTCAAAAGCTAGTAGAAAAAACAGAACCAACAGAACCAGGCACAACATTGAACTTTCCGTAACATGCACTGGACAACAAAATCCTTACATTTAAAAAGTATAACTGTTCAACTAATCCATTTATATTCAAATAATTAGCTTAATATAAATTAAACCATAGAATTTTTTTTATTATGATTTTATGAAATCAGTTTCAATTTTATCAATCAACATAATATCCGATCAAACTTTTTTTAACCTGCATTGCTTATGACAATCGTTGCTTAGATACTGTTATTTCAATATATTCTTCAACGTTAACAAATTAACAAAGCTTGGAAGCATTTTTGTAATCAAATTGAATTAAGAACTTTTAAGTTTTATAAAAATGGTAAATATCAGTGTGGATATGGTTCGTAAGAAGGCCGAACATCATGATCGACTGTTGGCCCCTCTAGAAGAAATTTCGCTACACCAAGAAAACATTGAGAGGATTGAGTTTATTCAAGACTGGTGTCCAAAACTAAAAATACTTCTGTTGCAAAGCAATTTAATTGCAAAGATAGAAAATCTAAACAAGCTCAAACACCTTCAGTATCTTAATTTGGCGCTAAATAATATTGAAATTATAGAGAATTTGGACCGATGTGAGTCTTTGAATAAACTAGACTTAACTCTTAATTTTATTGGAAAAATTGTGAGCATCGAATCTTTGGTTGGGAATTACAATCTTCAGAATTTATACTTGACTGGAAATCCTTGTACCGACTTCGACAATTACCGCGATTTTGTTATAGGAACTTTACCCCAGCTTACTACTTTAGATGGAGTGGAAATCGATCGATCTAATCGCATCACGGCTCTTCAAAACCTTCCTCTTATAAGATCGGATATTTTATTCGAACAAGAAAATTATTTATGCCAACGTCAAAAGCAAAAGGTGAGGCTACAAAATGATATTACAAATAAATGGGAAAACGAATATAAGGACATGAATCCGGAAGAAAGAAACAAAAAATTTTGGGCTGAAAAATGTGAACATGCGCCCGAAGTTAGATATGAAATAGAACACATGCGGCAACTAAAACTAAAGAGTTATGAACCTGAAAAAAAAGAAGAAAAAAGGTCTGTTAAGTTGTTTGCTCCCGATGGTCGACCCTTTAACATAAATCAAGCTAAAATTCAATTCATGTTTAGTGATACGGAGCCTGATAAATTCATATTAGATTTGGCCGTGTATAAACATTTAGATAGTAGCCTCCTTGATATTGACGTCCAAACGAATTATGTACGGGTGATTGTTAAGGGGAAAATTTTTCAGCTCCATCTACCGGAAGAAATAGAAACTACTAACTCAACAGCGGAACGTTCACAAATAACTGGGCACTTAGTAATCACAATGCCCAAAATTAATGGCATAGTTAAAACAAAGATGGCGCAGAAATCAAATACAAATTCAAGAGCCAAAACTGACGAAGAACGAAACGAAAAGCAAAACAGTTTTCATACGGGGCAAAGTAAAAGGGAATTTCTGGAGATTGGACCAGCCGATGAAGTTCTTGACTTTACTAAAATTACTAAAAAATCACAACCGACCTACATAGATTCCAGATTTACATTAGACGAAAAAAAACCGTCACAGGGCTTTGTGGATGATCCTGATGTTCCACCACTAATTTAAACAAATAATATGTATTATTGTTATTAATAGTATTTCATTATCAACAAAATATTTCTTGTTTGCTAATTATATTATATTATTTCATAAGGAAATATATCAACAATATAACTTAGTTTTATCTTTATTACTATATCGACGGTGTAAAAGCAAATTGTATTAACGACCTATGAAGAAATGAAGAAGCGACCATAAGAGCCCATTAGTTTTAGAATTCACAAGAAATACATAATTTTTAAAGTATTTCATATATTTATCTGAAAATTGGAAATGTTACTGTTAATTAGGTGCTTAATATGAATATACACAAAAGAACATTCTAATTATATTAACAATTTTACAGAGATAATGCAAATGCTATCAGAATTTTGAGTCCGGTAAAATGTCTTATATCCAAATGATGACACAATTGATTTCTAGCAAATTATTTATATACAAAGTCCATTCGAATTCATGTCAAGCAGAATGATTTAAATACCAGTTATGGCTTTGTTACAGACGAGTAAAAAGAATTTTAAGCCTAAAAGATCACCAGTGACCACCAAAATGTTTTATAAGCCATCAGTTGTGAAAATTGAACGAAGCAAAATATTTTAACTATGCCTTTTAATAAATTTTCTGCCCATATTTTTCTGTACATTTTCATTGAATTCTTAAACCTTAGAAAAATATATTTAGAGTATTTATGAACGGTTCTGTAAGAGATGGCGGTGATGCGGCGGAATGAAACTCGGGTTAAGTGCGCAAAGTTCGCGTTGACCGACTGCGAATAATCTGTACTGACTACCTTCGTTTATTTTTCTAAAATACATAAATTTCTCACAGACATTTACATGTACCTTCATAAAATTTTAATACATGGATAGATAAAGAAAAACGATTGTTATGAATTTGCACAGAGTATAGAATACAAAGATTATAAAACTAAACATATACAAATAAAATAATATGAGGGCTTTTAAATATTCTATCGTCTACAGGTTCATAACATTAGCAATGGTACCTTAGCCTAGGTACCTTACTAATCCTTCCTACCTTACAACATGCGCGGGAGGAACACTGTGAGGTTTTAGTCGGTGCGAGTCCGACATAATTCGCTCTTGCCCCCGCGAGGGTGGATATGCGTAAGCATTTCTTCACAATAAAAAAGGTACCTTTCTAATCTACATATATGTTTTTTTAAGAATCACAATGAAAAAATATTATATTTATTTTGTCTCAGAAATCAAATATTATAAAATCTTAAATATTGACAAGTTAAGGTGTGGGCAGGTAACTTAAAAATCCCCAATAATTTGCCTGAAACAGTAATTTAAGATCTGATGATCTATTATCTGGTCAAGGTTGCGGGAGTGCACTGGATGAGGGTGGCGGAGGACCGATCATTGGGAGAGGCCTGCGATCAGCAGTGGACTATCAAAGGCTGACTAATTTTAGGAACTTTCCCATAAGTTTCATATGCATTTAAGAATCCCAATAACTTCCTTATGCCACTAAGTTATAATTATCATTCTTCACAAAATTTGTATTACACTTCTTATCATAATATCATAAACACCTAAAGGTTTGCCATGAAAATATCTCACTAAATAAAAATTCAAAAATAATACGTTATAACTTCAAAAATGTAATGAAATCACTAATTTTCCATCATAAACACTTGCCAAAAAAACAATGGAAACTACTTTAAATCAATTATGTTTGCTTTTCTTTAGGAATACGAAGTCTGTTTTTATAGGTAAGGGCTAGACGTAGCCTATTTTTCCCGTAAATGTTGATTTTTTTTTCAGTTTCAGCATTGCCACTCATACTGTATTTGAGAAAAGCATAATTAAAGTCGGATTTCTTACAACTAATAATTTTAATTTTAATTATTTTGCCGACGAGATTGTTATTGCAATATTTATCTGAAATGGCAAATGCTTAAAATTATGGGTTAAAACTTCAACATTATAAATTTTATGAAATTTACGTTCAAGTTTGAATACTTGGCTATTGAAAAGGAACGTAAATTACCTGAACCGTTTTAATGAATTCACAGGATTGTAAAGCCGTATGTACAGCCATGAAGCCATAATAACAATTTTAATGTAATTGTAATGGGAAGGGACAGTGGGTTAATTTTTATGGTACTCAGTAACGCTTGCATGTAACTGTGCCGTGTTTTTATGAGCAGGAACGTGTTTACCCCGCAAATCAGATTTTAAAAGCTTATACTGAACGTTAGATACAGTGTAATACACAAAACGTTGTGAGATATCGAGAAATTTGAGCCAAAAATGTAAGCATTCATGTTGGAGACCTTCACCTACCTTTACAAAATAGAGAAAAGTGACTGACGCCGAGAATTTTACTTTTCGAGCACTTCTTTTGCCAAAACCTACATTAAATATAAACGAGCCAGTTAAATAAGAACATGTTAAGTTAGGCCAGAAAAAGTGTTTTATCGCAGATACTAACATTTTACACTAAGGAAAAATGGTTTACCACCACAAATGAAATCAAAACCAGCGTGGTAAAATGATTCAACATCTAAACATGATAAAATTTTCGATCAACCAAAATGTATTAGTGTTCAATCTCAGATATTTTCAGGAAAGACAAAGTGAGTTATATTTTTTTTTTTCGTTCAAGTGGTATCTTAAATAACAATTTAAAAAAAACTTGCGGACTTAAAGCCCAAAAAAATCAAATTTTATCAAATTCACCGATGGCTTATCGACGACAAAAGTGCTCAAATCGATATAAAACTAGGATCATTCGACATAGAATTCTTTTCTGATTAAAATGATTATATAACTCAATATGGTCCAAAATGGTCGTTAATACAATTTACCCTTCCACCGTCGATATAAATTTGCAACTTAATTTTTGTAAAATTTTGTGGTAAATATTTGACATCAATTGTAGCAATCAATCTTTTTGAAACATTTTTGTCAGACTTTGCCGGTGCGTCCCGTTATAACTTAAGAACGGCTGGACCGGTCTGAATGAAAACCAGATACCTATATAGCAAAAACACGTGATTGCGCAAATAATAGGCCCAAAGATTTACATATATACGTCCATAGAGTTGTGAAGCTCGATTTTTATTTGGTGCCACTTTACACTTTAATTTACTTCTCAATATCTTTTAAATTACAAACATGGAGATTTTGAATTCCTACCGCAGGAAATGTTTTTGAATTCGTGCCGCTTGACTACGGAATGACCCGGGCGGGCGGAGGCATCAGTTGGTGACTTTTACGTAGCTTCATTTTTAGGCTCTGTATTAGGTATCTGCAGTTAAACATCTTTGGATAGGTTATACAAAATATCAGAAAGCCTAATGACA
>DWLR01006167.1:0-10296 GCA_018246295.1 Papilio alexanor hazarajatica
ATATATATATATATATATATATAATTTAAAAGAGAGACACGCAAATCCCGTTTCCAATATTGACTAAACAATAAACGATTAAAACTACTGGATCTAAAATATGACATTTTATGTAAACTCCCCTTTATGAAGAAGCCCGCTCGACCGGTGAAATAATGACTTCACAGAAAACAGGCTGGAAGTAGAAGTATTCTGCGTTTAGTCTTAGTAGTAAGGTGTCGGAGACCTAATTTTAGTCATTTTCCCCTTCCCATCCTTTTCTAATCAGGAAAGGGTGCGAAGGAAAAGAGGATTTGACGGGGAAGTGGATGCATAGGAGAAGGAAATGTCTGTTTTTCTATCCCCCCCTCCTCTGACTATTACAGGTAGGCAACGCATCTGCAACTCGCAAATGTTTGTTGCATAGCATACCCATAGGCATCTATGGGTAGCGCTCACTTAGGTGATCGCTGGCTCGGCTCGTTTGTGATTTTATTATATGATTGACCAACAGTAAACATAACTAGTATTAGAATAGAATCGGTTATACAAAAAAATACATAGGATAGGACTAGTCCTAAGAATTTAAATGTTATGTATAATCCTAGGATTATACATAATTTAAATTAAGAAAAATAATTAAAAAAAATTAATGAGATGTAATTGAAAATTAATAAACTTGGTCCACAACTTTTAAAATTGGCAGTAGGTCATTTCTACGTTCTACATTAAACAAACTATATTTATTATTATTGCAAGTAATTATGAAGCTAAATCGTTGGAAAGGATAGATTAAATTTTGCTTGGAGTTTAACTGGTTCATTAAGAATCGACATTTAGTTCACCTTTGAAAAACGATTTAATATTTCTTTAATCTAATAATCTAAAGTTTTAAAAAATTTTCTAATCAAGTGTCTGTATTGTAGCTAGTCTGTATCAGTGAGAGTGGACGAGCGGCACAGGCTAACAACCGCGTTATGTGCCCGATAGACTTTTTACAAGGACCATTTTACTACGTCAAAGGCGCACAGAATGATTATACAGCACAGATATTTAAGAAAGCGCCATCTGTTGCTAGGAGGAATACAACTAATTTTTCCATGTTTTTATTTTAAATGTAACCGTATAAGTTAAACGACTTGTAGTTTATCAGTCCAAATAAACTTTGTAAATAAAGTTTATTTGTTTGGACGTTGTTTGTATTTTCATCATCACATAAGGGATACAAAACTAGCTTCTTCATTTTCAATAATGTACTAATATTTCAAAAATCCAACTTTACATATACACCACATGTAAAGTTGGATTTGATAAACTATTAGCATTATAAAAGTTGCTTTATAAGATTATACACAGTGACTTTCTTACTGCGAATGAATTTAATTGAATATATTATTTATTTTATTATTTTTCTTGCCTGCTCTCCTTTATAATGTAAAAACTAAATAAGTTATTTTAGCACATTGTTACGTAACCTATCTTAAATCTTCTACCTAAATGCACGCCTTAACCTGCCCCTGTCCGTGTAATTTCTACTCGTTAAACAGGAAAACGACCTCACTAGCGAAAGAATGCAACAAAAACACGCGAGGGGTTAACACAATGACCTCTTGTGTCAGACGGGGCGAGTGTTGCCATTTGGTGCAGGATTCGCGTCGCAGTCGTAACACCGATTGTTACGTGTTGGGACGTGTTCACGCGAACTGGCAATAGTAAAATATTTGCGTCGTCAATTCTTGCTTTTTAGAAGTATTATTGAAAAAAAAAAACTTCCTTTTCCTTGGTAGAAAAGAGGGGGGGGGACTAAAATTAGGCCAAATTAGTCATTTCAACTGTAACTAAGTATTGGTATCAGATGTTTAAAAATTTAATAGTAGTGTTATTGCAGAATACTAGTACTGGATGTATTTTATAAAGTTGCGCCATCTGTCGTGAAATAGGAAAATTATTTAAAATAACATTTCGAATAATATCAGGCAAACTAAATGTCAATTTTATACAAAGATTAATTATTTAATTAAATATTTATTATTAATTAAGAATTACGCATTTTTTTATTGAAACAGCAGCAAAAGTTACTTAACGTTAAGTGATCACAGCCGTCCATAACCATCAGAAAGATTCCCGTATCAGTCTTAAATGTAATGTTGCTAGCCAGAACGGTGTACCTACGAATAACTATACCTTTTTGTTTCAGGCTGGTTCTCTGCGTGCGGCTGCCGGGGCGGCGCGCTGGCGGCGGCGCGTGGTTCTGTCGCGGCGCTGCTCCGCTCGCGGGCCTTCGCCCTCGTGTCCCCGCGTGCCATCTCCGCGTACAGAGCGAGACCTACTTCAGGTGAGTGTGCATGACATATACGTCAGATATGAACTGTTTCTCTTATAAAAGTACGAGATTATGTTAACTTCACGGTTGCACCAATTAATGAGAAATACAAACGTAATAATATAATAACACAACAAAAGTAAAGTACAACCGACTACGTTGGCAACAACATTAGGAATACAAAATAATAAAAAAAAGAAATACAATTAAAGTTTACATAGTTTATTAACTATTGCAAAAATACAGAAAAATCTGAAAATAAATTACTTATAAGAAGCTAAAATAAAGCTAAAAGCTAGAGCTAATATAAAACATAGATCTCTGAATAAATGATGACTGTATTAGAAGCCTTGTGAGAAATAACAAACTATTATATTTATAAGAGAAATGTCGCTTACCATTTCTAACGCCGCGTAATAAACGCAAGGACTATTGCAGGATGTGAAGCACAGAGTAGCGACTTTACAGAGCGCTCGGTTAAGGATTATTTTTCAATGTCCGGTTGACTCTGTCTGACTAGTAAAGCTCTAAGAATAAAACAGAATAATGCGTGTACAGAGAGCGGCAGGGTGGGCGCGCAGTACGAGCGGGCGGCGGCACGGCCCGGCACGCCGCTCCGGCTGGCGGGCGTGTTCGCCGACGGCAGCAAGGCGAAGGCGCCTAAATACGCTCAGCTCATCGATCCGCAAGGAAATGTAAGTTATATTCAAACTTACATTATACTTATAATATGACTTTAGGTCCTTCAAGAAAGGAGCGTACTCCTTCCTAAAACGCCGGCAACGCATCTGCGATGTTGCGGATGTTAATAGATGGCAGTGATCGCTCATTTGGGCGAATCGTTTACCCCTTCTACTATAAAAAAACTTAATATATGAACTTATTAGCGATCTGCTCCGACTTTTTTATTTACTGTCGCTACATTTTCATTGTTATTTTATATAATTCATTTTAAAGATATCGGTTAGATTAAAAAAATATAACTGCAATATAATACATACTGCCTTAGACGAGTTAACATTAAAAAAACACATTAATATACTGATAACATTATCTAATATTATACAATGCTTGTCGCATTAAAATACATGAGATGGTGTAATCAACAATATAGGAGAAGCATTAAAAACACCAAATATTTTTATCACATTGTGAAATGTACAATTAAAACATTAAGGAAGTCTCTGTCAATTAGTGCTCTACACGCCGCCTATACAAGTTATAAGACATAATAAAGTCATTCGAATGCGCTCGTGTGTAGCATTTTTAATTTAGCGATCGGACGGTGAGTTTATTTGAATAAGAAATGTACTTGCCGCTATTAGAAATGCACTTCATAAAGCCTCATTATAAATACGACGGATAAAATAAAAAACAACGCCATCTAGCGCCGCGACTGGCTCCGTAAGCTATGTCAATGACTCCCGTATAACTTGAAAGATGGAATATTGCAAGACGTTTTGTGTATTTTAGCCGTAACATTTGATTATCAGCAGATATTGGTATTAAAAATATCAATAAAGGCAAAGTGTTGCAAAATAGACCGTGTTGTGGCAGGACGTCCTAGATTTACACTAACCGTCTGGTGACAAACTAAAAAAAAGCATAATAAGATAAAATCATTCACAAAATGTTTTACTTCAAATTTGTATAAAAAATACTAATTTCCGCAAACAATGTGATCACTACGAGAAATAGACTTTAACTACTACACTTGAAGAAATAAAATAAACGATATTTTAAATTATAATTGCAACAAATCTTATCAAATATTTAATACATTTAAATTTAAAAGCTTCCAACAAATATGTAATATCAATTTATTATCAAACATCAAGAAGAGAGTGTACTTCCTCCTTAAAGGCCGGTAACGCATCTGCAGTTCCTCTGGTGTTGCGGATGTCCATGGGCGTCGGTTCACTTAATGTTAGGCGACCCGCTGCTCGTTAGCCTCCCTTATTCTATAAAAAAAAAATACATTCCACTTTCAGGTGTACTGGACATGACTAATGAACATCAATGAACTGTTTATACATACCAGTTACAATTGTTCCTCGTAATATTACATAGTCAAATAGTTCTTGATCATCTTCGCTTAATTTATACAACACTTTAAATATTTCCATGTGAATACGACTCATTCCATCATGGAGTCTAGACATGGGACTTTTTAAAGATGTCTTACGTCTTCTAAGAAACAGATTATGGGATAACCAAATTATAACCTACAAAATTAAAATCCCGCCAAAATATACGTTTGAAGAACGAGGACGTGGTAGTGACGTCAGTTTTATTTCTTGATTTATATCGATCTTTTTAAATAATGTCATCGTAATCGGACAGGAAAAATAATGCACCAACTTGTTTTAAATTCTTTGCAATACAAACGAAGATTCAAACTCTCTTACTTTGAAATACCGACTCTTTGTACTTTAACAACCGTACTTATAATGTATAGAAATACTGATTACTTATGCACGTCGTATGTACCAGCTTAAAATAAACGTAAGCATCTATAAACTTTATTTCGATTTTATTCATCTATCTGATAAATTCAGTTGTAATTAACAAAAAAAACTATCGATATATCTTAATTCGCATCACTACATATCCTACGAAGGAGGTAACAAAGATAATAGATCTTTTTTAAAGGCGTGTACTATAAAAAATACATTCTTTGCCCCGGTCTGATGGAGTCCGACTGGTATCGGCCGTAGGAACTTTATTGCACCACTAATATCGATTAATCAGGCCCAGCACTACAGTGCAAGTTTACGGGCGATGTAAAAACGAAAAGGAAAAAATCCGTCGAATGGTCGGTTAGCATGATTACTCGATGTTTTAATTCGATTTTTATTTATATTTTTCCTATTTTGCTATGAGAAAACGAAGTTAATAAACGTAAGATTTTTTTGTTTAATTATAGTTGAAGCGGTAGTCAATTTACATGTAGATTGTAATAATAAAGTATATATGTTTGGTTTTTCGAATTGTGATATGTATGTTAGAATTCGAAATAATAGCATAGTAATTACGATTTTTTCATATTCAACCTGTCAACAATTCTGTAGAACTATAAATATACACGATATATTGTTTTGTCTCTGCTTTCCGTGCGTAACCGGGGCGGGTCGCTAGTGTATAATAAAATGAACAATTGCAATAACGTTACCACCCAGCTAACGTCACCAATAAAGGTAGTGACGATGATCTAACCACAATCTATGTACCCTACGCTTATGTCAACCTGGTTACTTTTGTATGTTAACAAAACAAAACTTTTGTAAGGAGGACTTTGTAGAGAGAGATAGATTGAAAATGACTTTGTATAGTCGGGAAGAGTTTATCAAATGTTACAAAAACAAACAATCGAAATAATAACATAGTAACCAGAGCTGCATAAACACTAAGTGGTTATATTACAACGTATACGCCGTCCAGTGGCGTCACTCACGTCACTCGTAGGGATGCTGACGAGGTGTTATCAGAATTGCATGCTGCGTGCGTTACACATACGTGTGCAGTTCCGTATGTCCGTTTTATGCTCGCCTGGTACCTTGGTGGCAATAACAAAACAATAGTTTGCGCTTATCGTTTTTATGAAAATAATAATTGTCAGTGACAAAACTGAGACGTGTGATAATTGTATAAGACATTGACGGCACGAATGGCCGCATTAGAGTGAATCGATTAACACGTTCGAATTATGTTCAGTCTGATAAAATCCCCGGCGCTAGCGTAACTAGAAACCTGGGAACGGGTATTATGAAGATAGATGATAATTGGGTTCCACCTCAACTACGCGCTACGCGTTTTGTGCAATGTATCTCGTTGATTCTGCGATACTATTTTAATAGCCCTTGAACACACATTATTAATCTGTATTGAGTTTGTCGTTATATTATCCTCTTCGCTCTAAACGCCCGAAGTGTATTTTATTATAAATGAAATCAGCACGGCCTCTCATTCCAATCCATTATTATGGGTTTCGAATATAAAATAAAAGCGAGAATAGAAAATGGTGATGAACGCAAATTATTTTCAAGCGAAAATTATTGGTAAAATTTTGTCGTCCTCCATTACCAAATATTCCAAACACGCTATTAATTTGATTTGATGCAGCCAGCCGAAAATTATGCCGATATAGAAGACGATGCAAAATTATTCTCTTTTTTACGGGTGATTAAAAACAGCGGTCGGCAAACTTTTGGCAGACACAAAGTGGAAAAATACAGTAAAGGCGGGCCTCGCTTGTGATATCAACCCAAGAGGCTTAACGAATAATCTAAAATCATATCAATCAGAAAAGATTGAAAAAACAAAACAAAAGTACTATTCAAAATGGTCAAAATACAGGCAATTTAATTATTATATACATTGCTTATACGTAAGAAACTAAATATTTTAGTTATTTATGACTAATTTACAAAACAATCACGAGCCGCAAATAGGTCATCCGCGGGCCACATGCGAGCCCTGATTTAAAAGATCAACTCAACACGATAATCAAATTGCAATCTTTGCTACGAATTTTGTATACTGTATGTATAATTGGGTACAACTTGAGAGGATAGGTTTTATCTTGATTATTGATATTAATATTTTTTATTGCATTTTGTTATTATTATGTATATAATTATATAAGAACCAAAAGTTTCTAACAGATGGCGGTGTTAGTCTATTACCATCGTTTGTGAGGACTGTCGTCACTCGTCACACGCGTTTATCTGGTCAAATTGCTATCTGTTCGAGCCGAAGCTGGTCGCTAAGACAAATATAAAATATGCAATGAATACTTCTGGAGGTAGGAGAAAATGAATTATTCATAATTATAAATAAAACTTATGAAAGCTAATGCCATTGCGAATTCGAATGCTGTTGCACATTTAATAATATTTTAATGATTCTGCGTTAGTGCATCGAATAAAATTACATTGTTTTAGTCTTATAGTTATTACTAAAACAAAACGAACAGACTTTCCCTTACACTTGGAGGAACATAAGAGCTTCATCTATTTTTATTCGACCATCTAGAACCCGTAGTAACGTTCGCCGGGATCTCTCCAGTAAGGATCTAGCAAACTGAACATGATCACTGTGCACGGCAAAATAAACTCAATTCCAATGGAATAAGATCAATACCAACTGTAAATAACACCATCAACACGCAAAGACAATACAAAGTTAACTTTACAGTCAATAATAACAAGTTAAACTTTATTCCGATAGGTTTAAGGTAGGCTAAAGGTGTATATGAGGTCGTGTGCATATTTCTGCAATGTGCGAGGGCAGTGTCCTCGGTGAACCGTGTTGCTAGGACGCCGGCGTAGGGTTGTCACGATTCTGTAATATTTTTTTTACTTCGTTTCGTTCTTTTATGTTCAAAGGGAAATATTGCCTGACGTTTAGTGGCAAAGACGTTCATCCAAGAATATATATGCTACGTCTTTTATATTCAATATATAATCATTAAGCGAGATTGAAATAGGATTATCTCACAAAACTTCGCCTTGGAGAGTTATAATATTTAAGGGCAAATGACATTAATGCTTAGTTTGAAATACTATTATTAATGTTAAATAACCGCTTTAATTGGGTTTTAGACGCCTCTCCTCGCTAACAAGTAATCCAAAGAACCAATTCTAGCACCGCCATGGCTTACTTAATAGCGGAATGTAAATCGAGGATGTTAATTAAGACTCTATAGTTTATTTGATATTTCGAATGTTGAATACATGAGAGGAAAATCTATTAATTTATAGCAACAGGTATCTTCTGGTCTCCTGGTATTACGCAGTGAGCATGGGTATATTCTATAGGTACTTCTAGGTTAGCTTAGGTTAGGTTACGTTACTTATAAATAATTTACATATTGTAATGGCGAAAAAGTACTTGACATCACTCCAATGATGGTGACCACAAAGACTGATGATCTGGTCAAGGTTGCGGGACTGCAGTAAATGAGGGTGGCGGAGGATCGATCTTATAAAATTAGGATAATATTAGATTATAATTTAGGTAATTTATCGCACAATTTCCAAAAAATTATAATATCATAGTTCCGTTGAAAGGCCGCCTTCTATTCTAAGTGACGTTTCCTTGTTTACAAAGTTTGAGGCTTGACTTGGAATAAACTATACCGTCTCGTCACTGAAAAATATTTGAGAATTAAGTTTTAATTTAATAAACAATTTTGTGTCCCTTTATTAACATTGTCTTATACTCTCAACTGAATGAATGTGAATAAAGTAATTTCAAAACGATTTACAATGTTACCAAAATTAATACATTAATATTAGCTATTTTATACTTTTTTAAATTTAGGACAATAACATTGACAGCTCACGCCAAAAAAGTTTTGTATTTTTTTGGTAAATATACTACAGATAATGTATTTATGAGAATCGTAGTGAAGTAACTTAGTAAGTAACGAACAACTGTAAATTATCGCAAATCGTTCTTTAAATAAAACAAATCGAAATGAAAACTATAATTTAAGTAGATATTATTTTTTTGCAAATATTAAAGTTATTTCTTATGTGTATCATATTTTTAATTATCTAGCACACAATTAACCGTAAAAAACCATTACTTACCCATTTATTATTATATTTTTTTTAATTGTTAACAGTTGAGCCGGTCGTATAGCGTCGTGTAGTGGAAATAAGTACTAATAAAATTATTAATTGAATACAATAAACGTTTTTTTTTTAGAATCACTATGAAACTATTGACACCAAGTTCTATGAGATTTAAATTTAAAATCGAATAGATTCATTAACGATTATACATTACCATAATAGGGAAGGGATCTCTAATGCGAGTTGTCAAAATTGTCGTCCTAAATTTTACAAGGCATAGGTTAAAGGCATTGCATATTCATCCTAATGGACATTTCGTCGGTTACAGTACAATTTCGTCAGACCGCATCTAGTTGGTGGCATTGACCGGTTTCCGGTTTTTTCAAGGACTTACTAGTTTCCATTTTAGTTCTGCTTATTTTTTTTTTTTTTGCAAACTCACGAATGCCGAATTCCAATGTTTGAGATGCAATCTTACTTTAAAACTAGCCCGCATTGTCTGGATGGAATATAATTTTTGACACATTTAGAAAAAAAGAAACACACTAAGAACAAAATGAAGTTTTTTTTTCATTCCAGACCTTGTAGCGCTATTAAAATATAACCATTGTCCAGAGATCTTCATTTTGAAGAAAATCATTCTTGATTGTCATCAGACCCTAATAAATTTAAGAATTATCAAATTACTAAGCCTGTTAATGTCAAAAAGAAATAAGGAATCTTGCAAAGAAAGATTTAATGATTCCTTTATATTAATGTTAATAAGCTTTTTAAATTGTAAATATAACAGTGTTTAAAAGATTTAAAATATCAAAAACAAATATTGAAAGTATGATTGTAAATTAATTTATACGAGTAGATCTAAATAGAAAATATTTTGAAAATGTCAACCCTATGAAAGTCACAGGCGAAAAATGATGTACTCCGCGTTTTGTTTACGTCATAATGAGACATTTAATTATGGAAGGTGCAACTCAAGGGGGCCATTGCGACCCACACGACATTCTCTTTGTGATGTCTAAGAGAAATGTTACTACGTAGGCTTAAGGCAACCTAACATTTGTCTCCATTATGCTCCTCCGGTTTCCTATTGGGAATTATTCCGCAGCTTTTCCTTGTTATTTTAAATATTTTAAACTTTGTCATTTACAAACGACCGAGTTACGCCATCTTGTTTTTTGTTGTAATGTTGTTACATTACAACAAAAACAAGATGCTGTTGCATAGTATAACTTCTTTAAAAATACTCGTCATACTTCCAATATAAACAAACAATCCGACTATTGGTGAAATTGTATGAAAAAATATTGTCACAATGTATGCTCTCCCTGTCATATTTAAGACTTAAAAACTCACCGAAAAGTGGATCGCGCTATCACCACCTAGGTTTTGTCGTACATAATTATAAAAATA
>DWLR01006168.1:0-10295 GCA_018246295.1 Papilio alexanor hazarajatica
TATATATATATATATATATATATACTTAAGGTTTAAATAATATGTTGTTGTTAGGCAATTATAATGTAATTAGGCATGATTAACTCAATACATCTGTTACACCGATTGCAATTGATAGTAACGCTTAATAAACTATATCTATACTAATATAAATTATAAAGAATATTGTTTTTGTTTGGATGACTGATTTAAGAACTGATTTTAATAATTCATTCTCCGTTACCGAGCTAGCAGTTTCTAAGACGATATTTTTATTGTAATACATTTAATATTAAAATTCAACTGGGCCAAAGCAGCCAAAGATATTCGCATTTTCACCAATTTTATTGAGTTCCATATGTGACATGGCATGAGCCATTTGATTTACATTTCTTTCGAAAACATCACGCTACTTCGCTGGAAGTGGAAACTGCAGTGCAACTATTTTGGTTGACTATCCTACACCAGCAGGGTTTGAATGGAAGAGCGTAAGCGCGCTAAATAGTAGTATACAATGACTATTATATTTTCATTAAGTACTAATAGGTATTGGGTATTACTATAAGCTTACTTTGTTATTATGTTGAAACTGAACATTATGTTAAATTTTACAGTACTTGAGATGAAATGATATGAATATATGAAATGATAACTATAAATAGATTTTGTTTCATTCGAGTTACGGTGGTAAGAATTGAAAGACGTTTAACCAACAAACCTCTATCTTACCTTTACCTCCTTCACCTCTATAGTTTTCGGCACCTTTTTGAACAAATAAGTCACGAAATTGTAGTTGGTAACTAATTCGATGTGACCAGATCCTAACTTAGTTTCAAACGGAGTCACATAAACTTGTTTCTGATTTTGAACTTATCCACGGGTTAATTGTGCACAAACGCCCGATAAGAAAGAGACCAAATTATACTCCTAAATGTAACAAAAAGTTAAATAAATAAAATGAATAATGTTAATAATTAGTGAAATGACAAGTGTTCAACATTTTAACTATCTTCATCATCAAATTTTGTAGTTTGGAGTAAATAAAGGAAAAGAACTTTTACGTGAAATGTGTTTACACCGATAGATGGCATTCTCCTCAATTATAATACCTTTAACGTGGCACCATTATTTATTAACACCTTATAGAAATAGAAACTTTCAGTTAGATTATATCGGAAGAACCAAATAACTACATATGATAGACGATAGATATTAGCTCTATGATAGAATATTAGATCGCTAAAATATTCATAATCGTAATTTTTGTCTCAGATATATGAGGAATATAAGAACACGTAATGTCATAACGAAAACGAGAGGATGAAACAAAGAGTATTAATAAAATGAAAAAGTTTGTAAATACTTAATTAAATTATTCTTATATATATATAGACACATTCAGATTTGTGGATCATATTATGAACAAAGAAAAAATAATACGGAATTGTATTTCATTTTTGTCATTCACCGGCGATTGTTATTGTATCTAGAAGCGATGTCGGAGGCCCATTGAAGTTCGTTGACCTTGCTGGCATATTACGCCAATTTGCCGAGAAATCTATTAAAATTGATTAACTACCACGCTCGACTTTAGTGTTACTTTTTCAAGAATATAATTGTCCCTTAATTTTTCATGGATGATTTTTTGCAATGTTTTCTGTGGCAAAATATTTCAGTGGCATATTTTAAAAAGGTTATTTATAGATAAATGTTTTTGAAGTTTATTTATTATTCACTAACACTACAAATAATAGTTATTTCTTTTTTATCCTGAACAAAGTCTCTCTACGCCATTACTACGTTGGTAATTTGAGCCAGTTAGGAGAGAAGTTATAAAGCGATAAAGTAATTTGACTCACATTTGCAGCTATGTCTTGTGAATTACAACAGAAGTTTACCTCTAGTCTTATTACTCTGACGCGCCCAAAGAATTTACTTCAAAAATTAAACTAGTGATAATTACAAAAGCCTAAGTTATTGTAAACGTCACCGGTACCTATTAATATCGATTTAAAATCGAACGATTTCATTACAATCGTTGAATCGTATTTATTCTTTAGACTTATCGAGTATAGTGAACTTTGTAGTTACTGGCCTGGTATGGTGATATGTGGGTCACTTCCCGATACTAAGAACATGTTTTTTTCCTTCTATCAACAAATGTCACAGGCGATAAATGTATTATTTTCTTATTGCCTACTCGCATGATGCGATTGTATTATCTGGTGCATATTTTAAAATATGTAATTATGTTAAAAGAATCATTGCTTTTGTTTGAATGTTTTAACGGACTGCTTACTTAAAAGATAATTATTTTTTTTTATATATATTTTATAGCTACCAACGGGTATTGTACAAAAATACCTTACATAAAACAAACTTACAATTTCAAAACTTTAGCACATCATAAACTGACTGTGACTGACCTGTTGGCGCAGTGGTAAGATACCTTTCACGCCGCAGGTCGTGGGAGGCAAGTATTCGATTCCTACAAAGGACAAACATTTGTGGGCATGAACATGCCTGTTTGTCTTGATGAAGAACACCAGAGGACGAGCAGCAGCGTCCTTTTCTCAGTACGGTGGAACATACTGCGATCATCAACCCGTCTGCCAAGCGTGGCGATTATAGCACATTTCCTCGAAATTATGCGATCAATGGGGGAGGCATAGGTCTCCTCTGGACATAGGTCCAGTAGTGGACGCATCTTGCAGCATCTTAAAAAGTGAATACCGAATACAATTTAGTAAACATTAAATAAAAAAAACGAATAGTAGTAATAAAATTAAAACACGATACGCAGGAAAGAAGAATACAAAAATAATTTTTAAATTTAAATCAATTTTCTATTTCTAAATTTAGCTGTATCGGGACCAACTATATTTGACTGCAAATAAATGCCAGGTCTCGCAGTTTTATAGTATATTTGAAACGCTAGACAACAAAGTAGTTTAGTATTGATTTTCTGTTATTTGTAAATTTAAATTTTATTTCATATGAAGGCAACAAAGGAAATAAATATCATTAGAACAATATTGACAGCCAGTGTAAATTAGCAAGGATATATATATATATATGCACAAACATATTGTACATATCACTATAATTAACAAACCGTAACTGTTAACTGCTAACCACTACTATTTTTAAGTCGACCCGAATGATTGCCTGCAGGGTTATCTCCCATGATAACATTTTGGGACACTATCATTTTGTGTCAATCTCATATTATTAGTATATTTGTGGCGATAATTAAACGAATGTGTATTTATCTTTTTTTAATTTTTGAGTCCAATTATCTGGTTGGTTATCGTCGTGGCCTAACCCTTGTACGGTTTGCACAATACGACGATAAGATGTTTCGCTTTTTACACGATATGAATTACGAAGTTATTAAGAAAAAAATGTGTATAATTTGTCGGTTAAAGGTTACACGATATACGAATAATCTTTATTGTTTTCTCACTGAAGATTATTCGTATAATGATATAATATTGCTTGGAATCGATGAATAGTGTAAATTAATTATTATAAGATGAAGAATTATTGAAAGTGGCATGGCTCTCTCTCTCTCTTTCACACACACACACACACTCTCTCTCTCTACTAGAAGCAACAATTGATAGAATATTGTGTTTCAGTTGTTGCTGTTGAAAAAAGAAATATGACCAGGATCTCTCAGAACTGATGAGGAAAAAAAATGTTTTTAACCTTTGATAAATATTTTTCAACTGGGATCAAAATTTCGAATTTCTTGGATTATTGTCGATTTTTTTTAATTTATTTAAGAATTTAGATATTTAATGTGCCAAATTTGAGTTCACTTTTTGTAGACGGAAAAGGTGACAATTGATATAATCAATTTTTCTGTAAGGTATTACTGACACAGGTTTTTGTAAGATTTATTTAAAGAAATGTTACCTTAAGCATAATTTAGTAAGTTAAAGGTTTAGTCGATCAGTTCAAGTCGGTGCTTACATCATGAGTCGCCAGATCGAATACCGTATATAATAAATAAGTGTAAGTGGAAATATTCTCCCGCTAGGTGAACGTCTCACTGCAAGGTTCAAACGTAGCTTTGCTCAGGTCAATGCGACAGGGTGAGTCAAGTTGTTATTAAAGCGCGGCTGGGACGGGAGATTGTCAAAACTGCGCTTTGTCGTGTGTTTGTGATAATCGACAGGAACAAAACAACGTCGCTCTGTTCATCGAAAGAACATTCTCGTAACTGCTGCGGTTTCAGCGGAACATACATATTCGTTTAACAAAAAAATGAAGCATAACTCCTGAGGCGCATGAAGGAACTTCTATGATGTCTACGACAGAAACCTTTATATTTAATAGTTTACAAAAATTTATCCCTCATACTGTGCACGTTTAAATTGTTCTATAATCGAGATAAAGCAGTACATCTCTATATCTCAACTAGTCGGATAGAAAATATGATGTGAATTCACGGTTAAAAGCTAAAGCTAGTCATGTCACATATCCATCATAAGAACTGAATACCTTCGTAGTTTATATTTCGATATTTAAAAAAGAGTACTCGTAGTTTCTGTCGTTTGCTAATACCGACGTCATTGTAAATACTTTAGTTGATAATATATTGAATTACATTAAGCTTATGTAATTTGATTTGCCATTGTTAGAAAGCGAAATAACGACCAAGATTTTGAAATTTTAATTTTTAAGTTTGTTAATTATTCGTTCGGTGCAAGTGAGCTAGAAATATGCATCATATTTTACACATATTCCCATGACTCCGGCGAAAGTACGCGTTATTACGACTGTGATAACGACGATAAGGTCTGGCCCATATCCCGTTATCAGCGTTACCTAATCTGCGTGATGCGAAGGCAATTAAATGCCCGTTGTTGACTTGCACGAAACACTTGGGAATATAGGCACGGATGGGTCCAGCGACATCATTCATATACTGTATATACTTATAGGGCAGCGGCTACATTTTCTTGACGTGTACGACGTAAAAAAAGGCAGACGCAGCCCTATTCAAAACGATGTCAATATAAACAGCAAGACGTTTGATTTTGTGGAGATAATAAAAGAGGAAAGTAATTAAGAATCCTATTCGAGTGTCATCTCACTAAAAAAATATAAATACTACCGGCAAAATTCTTTGAGATTGTGTTACTTCATAATTAATTTTAATAAACATACAAGATATTACGTACGCGCGTCTACTACAAAACAATATTTTAGTATTTATAATGATTTATTGAAATGACTTTGGTTCATTCAATATTTTAATATATTCATATCTTCATAACACAAAATAGGAGATGCAAGAGTTTGGATTCTTAAATCATTAACCGGATACAAGATCCGAGACAATTAATAAAATTATTTAAGATCTCTCTCTCTCTCTCTCTTTCTCTGTAGGGTCGGTCCCTCATATCCGAGGATCATGGTCAGCGTTAAGGGTTACCTCTGGATCGGATGATTTGCTTCCACCGATTTCTGTCCAGCGCGTCTTTTACGACCGTGTAGAATTTGGAGGGCGACTGTTCTTTTAATTGTTTTCTTGTTGGTGAGAGGTCGCGCAATCTGCATGTTCAGTGTTCTCAACCACAATAAGTTTGTCCAAAATTTGGCCACCTTTGCTCATTGTGTGGTCGAAGTGTGAAATAATGCGTTGTTGGCATTTTTTTTATAATACATAAACTAGCGCTTGACTACGATCCCACCTGATGTTAAGTGGTGATGTCGAAAAGTGGTACACACTACATATGGCGGAGAGGCGCGTTTGTATTCGCAGCTGGGTCAGTATCGATGCATTGGTGCGTTTCGCTATTTAAGATAGCAGTGTAAAAAATATTCAAATTTTTATTGCACGTTCGTTATCATCTCTTACTCAAATATGGTCATCGTAAGTTAATGACTTGACTGACTGACATTATGTACACGAGCCGAGCTCGCATGTGTCATTGTTATCTAGATGAATGTACATATATGGTTTAGATTCAATCCATATTAGATACAAGGATCGACCGAGTCGAGCTTTAGTGATATCTAAATTATATGTATGCATAATTTTTGTCATATTGTGATTTTCAAACTCTTGTAAATAACATGCAATGATTTGTCTTAACGATGTTTCGAAGTTGCATTATATACATACATGTATCAGTGAGCGTTTAAAACTCTATTTTCTGAAAATATTTATTTCTCTTTTCTTAAGGTTTCTACGAAGTTCATTTTGGTGGCGTCTGGTATAGACGTGTCTTTCTTTTCATTTTAAGAAATTCCTAGTCTTTCGGTACATAGGTAGGCTTTTTGTACCTACATATTTTATTTATCATTTATAAGTGTAAGCGGCCACTAAATTTGCTGGTTCATGAATTTCGCTTATACAGCAGTACTAAAAACCTACTCATGATTATGCTGACGTCTGATGAAGACCGGTTTGCAGTATAAGACGTTTAAATTTTTTAACGCGCATAATTTTCCCTCGTTTTTGTCACTTACGTAATTCGTTTTACTGGCAATTCGAAGAAGACCTTGATTTTAGTGTAAACAACACCTAATACAAGCTGAAGCGTACATATCGCTAAAGATGATCGCAAATAGTAGATACGAATTAGCTGTATAGAATTAAATAATGCGAGTTCAACGGTCCACCTGCCGCGTTTACTAGGTTGACGACAGTCTTATCAGTAAATATAAGATTTTATTAGGTCAAAACCCCTCTCTCTTTTTGTCTTTTTTGGTTTTTTTTTAGACTTGTCGTCTAGTAAATTATTTTCAGTATTTTATCAAGTTTTTTATTCGTAACTATTTTCGTGTAAAAAAATACCATTTTTCAAATTAAAATCTAGAGCACACATTTCACATTATTAGCACGTCCAAAAGGTCTTTACCCCATCTTTCGCTTATCTCTTATTGTTTACTTTTCCTTCTTTACTGATAAGATAACTTCAAATTACGTCCATCGCCTCCTCTAAACCGCTTATAATGTCATGATTAATAATATCACAACCTATCTACGATTGTATGTACATGAATACTATTACAAATGTGAATGTCAGATTGTTTGTTACTCCTTCATGCCTAAACGACTCAACCGAAGATTATGAAATTTTGCACATACATTGTCCCGGGTTCCTTTTTAAACTTCTTATTTTTATTTGTTTCTTCATTGTTGTTAAATATGTTTCTAAAAGTTTATCTGCAAGTTGTCGCATAGTCTTTATATTCGACTATACTATGAAAGTAGAGCATATAGCATGGTAGTAGAGGTGACAAGCGACTACAGTGCTTAGTCGCTTCGTCGATAAAATTGAGTTCCCGCAGGTGGTACTTTCGTGTCTCGAACTATACCTAACATTCAAGCTGTCGCGGAATACAGTTACAAAGCCGCGTGCGACAACTAGTCTATCTATAAAAATGTAATTAAATCAAGTCTGCCGTACATGATTATTTTTTAGCATTGGACGTTATTCGAAAGTTTAATTGCACTTTGACAACTAAATTGATTTATTCTATGGTTTTATTTTTAATAATAGTAATTAATTATAAATTAAAAAAAAAAAACTATAAAATAATTTCATAAATGCTGAGATGGAACTTCGACATTTTACCGATTAAATTTTTTTTGTTCAAAAAGTGGGTCCCATTAAATTTGAATGCATTAAACTTTCGGTTCCGAAGACATATTGGTAGCTTTAAGACAAGTCCTTTGGGGTTTATGGATTTGTGAGACGTATCGTAATAAATAAAATTATAATAAATCTTAAGTCAATTTTGTATTTGTTAAAAAGTTAAAATATTATAGTTTTTAAGGATGAAAATTAGCCAGCAGCCGTCTGCTTAAATATCGGTATGTAGTAGACATATGTATTTTTTTATTAAGAGAAAAGAAAATGCATCTGAAGTAAAAGTTAAGGTAAAAAAATATATATACCTAATAACCAACAATGTATGGTTCCGCGTTGATAGGTCAAAGCTATATTTATTTTCTTTTAAATGTTTGTACCTTTGTACTGAATCCTTAACAACAGAATGAGTTGCAATGCAACTCGTCTGCACGTCATTTGTTCAAAGCTGAAATCTGAATCTTGACTGTGTGGTATAGTATTCCTTCATTATGATTACTATTACAGTGGTTACCCTTCGTAATTTATCGGCGACGAGATTTAATAGTCGTAAGATTGCGTATGCGCGGATCTTAATGGTTAAAGAAAATCAATTCTTAAGTTTAAGGTGCTTAAGTTGATGTTGCATGGTGCAGAATTAAGCGGGATCTTGTAAGTGCTATCCCCGAACGCCTTCTCGGAGTTCTCGCATATATTGTATATATTGTCAACTTGAATGATAAACATTGAGGTCATACCGCCGGCCAGACGTCTCCACATCGATCATTAATAAATTCCTCCTTAGGTTTCGAGCGACATTAAATTTAACACGAGGTTATATTGTTTTTATTAAGTATATTACTACCGTTATATTAATTACCGTTTCTCCAAAACACATTAGGTGCCGTGAAGGATAGAAGATAAGTCAGAGATATAAAGTGAATAAAGTTTTTTTAGTTTGCTTGGTATGCGGCAAGAATCCATCCCATCCCATCACACATAAGACCTAAGTTACAATGAAACTTGAAGATACTGACTGCAGCAATTGTGCTGCATCAACTCTTCTTCAATAAAAGACAGGGTCGGAGGGGGGAGGGGTATTTAGTATATTTATCTCAAATTCATAAAATAACCTTTAAAAGATTCAATAAACTAACTGGGATTAAGGATACAATGTAAGGCTTTGTACCGAGAAGTTGTGAGTCACAGTTACATTGACCGACCAACCATTCAGATTATACATACATACATATGTAATGTGATGTGCAGCTGTAGTCAAACTAGTTTTTTTATACTTTACTTAAATGTCGTTACGATTGAATTTTGCTTAATTGAAACATAAAATTAGTAGTTTAAATCATTCACATACGTTAAGTCTCATAAACTGGGAGGGAATGTGACGACCACGGCAGCCGGTATGCATATAGCTCGCACGTACACTGACGCACACCACGAAAACTCTATGGAGGGATTATGCCTGATTTAATTATTGCAAACATGCTCTGTGTTGATTTTAATTCTTTTCTATCGTGCCGCATCCTGTTGCTTCATTAAATCCTTCACTACCGCTTTGTTTCACATTAAAAAGAAATCGGTCGGTTGCTTTATTATCACAGTCACAATGTTGTGACGCGAGATTCAGTGGATAGTGATCCATCCTCCTTCTTAAGGTTTGCCCTACCGAAGAAACCAGAGCATGCACAATACATAATTGAGTTTGTTTCTGCGCAATACATGATTATGCATGTTTTTCTTTATCCTAAAACATAAGATTCCAGAGCAATTCCTTGATTCCCAACTTTAAATATCTATGATATACTATTGATATATTAATTCGGTAGATGTCTTAGTCGGGCATATTTCGACCAGATAGGTAAAACTCGTTAATTGGAAATAAGCTTCAGTCGACGAATAGACGTGAATCATTTATTAAATGATAAATTTAATTTCTGTCCACCCAGCGCGTGACTAGCTTGAGGAATGGAGGGATCACAATAAAAACAGAAAGACCAAAATTCTTCAATGTGTTAAATCTTTGTACATTGGTCCAAGTATAAACAGAAACCGGTTTGCGAAGTTAACTGGCGATTCTTTAACTTTCGCATTCTTAAGTTGATATAATGACATATGTTATTCCTCTTTTGTTTAGTATTATGATTTATAATAATATAATTTTCTGGAGGTTTTCATTTATACTAACATTTTAAAGTTTTGTATACATATTTGTAATTAGTAAATTATAAAGATACCGATTTTAATAATAGATAACAATAATAATTAATTATGTATTGTTCAAAAAACTAGTGTGCATAAATGTAAAAATATAGTTTTGATATTGTTTTTTATACAAGAAGGTGACAAACGAGCTAGGGGTCACTTAAGTGACAATAGTAAAAACCCAGAACCCCAATTTTAGTCCACTTCCCCTTCCCACCTTTTTCTAATAAGGATGGGAAGGGAAAGAGGACGGGGAAGGGGATGGGCAGGAGTAGGAAATATTCATTTTTCTGTCCACCCCCTCCTCTATCTGTTGCTGATGTTTAAACAATAAAAAATTAGCATCTCCAGCTTTGTTATATGAAAAAATATAGAGAGAACTGCAAAGTAAAAGATGACAGCGCGTGTGTTTTAATATATATGTGCATACATACATACGAGGGGTGATCCAAAAGTAATGATAATGAAAATAAAACACGGTAATTAAAGTTAAAATAATAATTTATT
>DWLR01006169.1:0-10290 GCA_018246295.1 Papilio alexanor hazarajatica
TATATATATATATATATATATATATATATCTACTAGACTACAAATACCTTCTTTGAGCAACATTTGACATGAAGTAACACAAATATCAAGAACAATCATCCGACCCAATAGAATTAGCACAACACTTGCGAATAACCATCATCGAAATGTCAATAATTTCGACTGACCCGTAAACGGTCCATTATTAAACTCATTCGAGCCGTTATTTTAACAACACTTTGATAAGCGGCACATCATAACCACACAGGTGAAGCAACGATTTGTCGTTAAATTTTACGTAATTGTTATATTCGAGCTAAACTAAGTATTATTGTGTATTCAAAATGTCGTAACAGCTTTAAAGATTATTCCTACGATTTACGAATATTTCTTAGTTATACCAAAACTGGTTTGAAGACACAAGATGACTTTCTTTACATTGTTAGACAAAATTTTAAATTTTAATTTTAATTTTAAATTTATAAAGCAAAAATCTGTATTTATATGTATATATGACAGACGACAGGGGAAGACTAAAGTTTCATTGCACGGCATATAATTTAAGAGTCAATTTACATTCAACTAGTGTTCGTAAACTTAAATATTATACAGTTGTAAACTCCGAGTCTAGCCAATGTGACATTTTTTCTTAAATATTTACCCCTTTGTTTGAAATTCAACGTATTGTTATAAAAGATATGATGATATGTAATATTTTAATCATTTGGTTAAAAAAAGATGGTGGTTTTAACGACCGAAAGATGAATATGACACATGCGGACAAATACATACTATATCAACACTATAAGATCTCACTGCGTTTCATTATTCAACCTTTAAAAGCTTGTTAAATATCAAGCCAAACTCTTTATATCTAGCTTTATCAAAAAATATTGTTATAAATTTTATAAAATAATATCAATGCAACTTTTGAAACCTTTCAAGAAAAAGACCAATTGAACAATTAGAATTAATAGTCAAATGTTATCGTCACATATAACATCGATAAATCAGGAAAGAAAAACGGTACCGAGTCTGAATCGATTAATTAATCACAAATCTCGAAATGACGTTTGTGTCGGATTATTACAGCCAGTGGCTAATAGATACATGCCGGCATAGCTTCTTCAAAACAACATGAAAAAAAAACAAGTATATATCCTAATAAAGCAATAATACAAACGAATTTAATACCTAAAACAGTACTTCTAACGTCTCTTATTGGTTGTGTACGTGAGGAAATTGCTGTGGTTTTTGTTAGGAGTACAAGTCCGCTTTGACCGCGACCATTCGTCATGTATCTCCGCCATTGTGTTGGTACATCGGTTGATAGCCATATATTCTTTCGAAGTTTATTGACCCGCGTCTTTATTACTTAACTATGTTATCTCACTCTTATATTCGTTGCCCTTCTAACTTGTTGATGGTATCAAAACAGGCGCTAAATGTGACAACTCAATTAAGTTAGATTATTTAAGGAGAATGCCATTAAATCAAGAGTTATTTTAAAGTCACTAATGTTATTTAAAGTAAACTAAAGATTCAGAAGCTATAGAGATAATGGTGTTTAACAAAATATAAAGTTTGTTTATGCCATATATGAATATTAAATAATATAAAGTCATCTTTAGGCAGAAGTCGGGTTATGCTAATCACCATACTAATTACAAGAAAATATTGTATGCTAGTTTGTTTGTTTTAAAATTGTAAAAGAAGTTAATACTTTCCAACCTATATCTAGGCCATAGGAAGATGCATAATTTTTTAATTTGATAAAAAGGAATTCACGAGTTATAAATGTCTAATGCCAAAGGAATAACATTTACTTAACACAGTTATAATCCCATTCACCAAATACAGAAAACGGTTGACCCAAAGGGTAAGGAGTCGCGAACAGTCTACAATACCCCTTTTAAGTGGCGCTCGCAATACGGTATTTCCATGGGAGGTATTATTTAGACCAGATTAGGGATGCACTTTATAATTCGGTTTTTGTGAGAATCTATTAAAATAAAAGAATCGAAACAAAATAGTCTAATACCCATTAATATAGGCAAGACTATTTTGGCATTTTGCCAGCTTTATTGTTATGTTTATGCACCTCTACAATGATATATTTATTAAATTTTTTTGCCCTGCTTTTTGCGAAAATATTTTGCAGAAAAGCTGTATATCAGCATCAGAAGGATATAAGTTTTAAGGTTTTATTGATCAGTAAGTCATTCCATCGCCATAATTACTAAGTTCGTAATTATTCTAACGTGATTTTACTCACGAATACCTGACTAATATGATCTTAAATACGAAAACAAAAAGTTTCTATATACTGCAATATTATTTGAAATTTTTGGAGTCATTCATATAATGGTTAGATCGATATTATATTATATACTATAAAATCTCCTTTAATAACATGTCCCCACTCTACAAACGGCATCAAACATCACGAAGTACGAGAGACATCGCGTGACGAAACAGACATGGTGAAAGCGTCTCCAAATTGTTAATACCTATTAAAACAGGATTAAATACAACCATGATGTTATTTCGAACATAATATGTATCTTTCAACTGTAAGATAAGATGTTTCACGTGTTTTCCATTCCGACTTTGTGATTAAATTAGATTGGGAGAGAACAACAACTGGAAATGGACTTAAAGGCTGACCCATCAAAAAAAAATGAAATTAGCCAACTCTAAAATTAACAGCTCTTTTCTATATGCGTGAGTATTTTATAAGTCACTTCATAAGTTACCTGTGCTTAGCTATGCGCAAAAATTATTTAATTACAAATATAATTTGTTTTTGAGCTTTGGCTTCAACTTAGCTGGATATGAACATGTAACAAAAAATATAAACTGGCATTATCTATGACAGCTGATATTTCACAATCTAGTACATCTAGTATCTATTTGATCTATATAGTTTTATAATCATAATCATTAGATATTAAAAGTGGAAATATCAGTCTTGTTATTGGAATTAAAAACATATTTATTAGATTAGGTTATACATTTCAGACTTAATTGAAGTGAATCATCGTAAATCTTATAGGCGGAATTCCTAGATTATATATGAGATTTCCTAAAATTAATTGAATATCAAAATTCTCAAATACTAATAAATAAAAGTTAGTCCTGCCTTTTTATATTATTAGAAAATGATTAGGAATTAAGATCCACGCAAAGTATAATAAAATTGCAGGCAATAGTTTTACAATTTGTTTAGAAAGTAACAATTAAAAAGACAGCTTAGACTACTTAAGTTACGACTTAAAATTTTCCTTGAAATATATATTTCTCAGCTTAATTTCTTCACAATTAAAACATCGTTATATATTTCTAGGTAAGTTCAAAAGTATATTATTGATAACATTTAAATAAAATAGGCACGCTAAACTGTAACGTTTGTTAGCCGAAGTTAGGGGCCGTTTACCTGCAGCTATCCCCTCCCCGCGGCAGCGACCCATCGCACCCTCGGAGATTCGGGTGCAAACGCAGGTGTTCAATATAATCCGACTTATTTATAATACACGAAAACAAAAGCGGTGCGTCATATTTTTCTTAGACGGTTTATAGCATGGAAGTGTAATCCGACTTGTTAATAAAACAAAAATCTCATCTCGGTTTCTATTAGGGCGGGTTATACCAAATAACGGCGGGAGAATTTCGGGCGTTTCCGCTTTCTCGGAACCTCGTGATTCACGTCGCGTGTGAGCCTATGATCTTTAAAGCATTTCTTAATAATTGTACCCTGGGTCAAAAGTTTCCTCGAATTGAAACGTTATGTTTTGTTTTTTGAGCAATGGTACCTCTCGCACAATAGTTTCGAGAATTAATGATTCATTGTGTTAAATATTCAATTGTTTTTCGCTTTAATTTCAAATGCCATGAAAGAAGTTAGTTAAGTTAATAAAAAAAAAACATTTTGATAACAGGGAAATCTTTCTTTGAGCGGCATCTTTTTTTAAAGTAATCTCTGACTTTGCAGACATACCCTTTACAAAAATTAAACCAAATTCGCCTGAATTAAAATGATTTAGCTTCGAGATATGCAATTAATACATATAATTAAGATTGTTTCAATCATTTTAAGGTGAAATAAGGTCGAAGAAATAATGAAAACGATTAGGAAATGATGGCACGCTATAGACAAAACCTGTATTATTAAGAGACAGTAACGGTACGGCTCGATAACCCCACAGTCCGCCTTTAAATAATTAAGCATGGTCCGTTTATTGCCTAATTATGAGACTATATAGTGGCCGTGGAAAGATCGTGTCAATTTAATAGTGATTAGAAACTTTTAGTAAGTTTAACTGCGCCCCAGAACCGTTACTACATTCGATATCACGCGTACGTAAAATGTCTTCTTAATTATATCACATTTCGAGGTTTTTAGGTTAACTTCTTTATAGGCCTCTTTTTGTCCCCATTGGTATTTACTGTATGAATCTTGTTGAGTTGTTAACAATTGCTGTATATTTGCGCAACTTGTTTGTACGTTTGTTCTTATAGAATAGAAAGACAAAATATTATAATTCAACATGAAAAAAAGATAGTTGATGTTAGGATATGTATTTGATCTATTAACACAAAATGTTATGGATAGGTCATTAGTATTTTCTTTTAAAATTAACAAAGAACATTACTTATTAAAATAGTTTCTGTTTCACTGATTGGACGAATTGAAATTGAAAATCTGTCATTAAATTAATTATTTTCAATTTCGAATCATTAGAAAAATGTCTATTATATGTCTATATAATACATGTATTATCATAGTAATTACAAGTCTTTACGACCGCCTTGGTTAATGTATGTTGTATAAAAATAACAACACATCCCCATGTATTTATTTACTTCAAATATACACGTCTTATTTTATTACTATGCATTATAAAAATTAAATTTACGTTCCGGTTAAGGTAGCTAGAAGCGATAAATCAACGATATATACGGACCCACTTTTTATCTCAAAACATTTGAATGTTTCCAAAATTAATGGTCTTCATACTAATGTAAGAATCCGTTCGAAACAATATTTTGGTAATTGAAAATATAAGCATTTATGTGACTCAAAAATGAATAGTTATCATAGTTAACTTTATAATATTTTCAAGATTTAGAAAAAAAAATTAGTAGTTACTTACTGACTATATCTCTCTGACACTTCGAAGAATACGAATTGAGTTGAATAGTGAGATTTCCCACTGTTCAAAATCGGTCCACCCGTTTAAGCTCCGAGAGGTCAAAATACACACTCGTGAAAAATATTACTCTCTTATAAGTCGTGCAATTAGATAAGGCTTTGGTTGTATATAAATGACAGCATATGAAGTAACTTTATTAACTAATGTTGTAACAACCTCAGCAGCAGCATTATCATTCCAGCAAAATGAAACAATAATACTAGAATTAAATATTTTTATCGACTAAACTGGACAATGGACTAGTTCGATAACTTTTAGTAATCATCGCCCATCACTAGTGTATACTACACATTCGATACTGCCATCGCTATAAGTAGTGACGACAGACAGTAATGCGAAAGAAATGAAAATTCATATGTAATTAAATACCTGATACTGTCAGACGCTATTTAATAAGCAATATATTTGATTCATTTTCATTATACTTTCAGTTGTAAGAGAAAATAAAATTACAGTACATTTTTTTTTATAATCAGAAATTCATACCGGTGTGATCTGCAAATATGATGTATGTTTAATATAAATCTTGATTTCGTTGCTGCCGGTGATTGTACTTCGCGTGCTGGTTAAGTACGCGACGTTGCATTCGACGAAATGTCGACAGAAATCATGGCGTCAGCAAGCAACTGTATAGTGGTAGGTATTAGTTACACGGCCCGACATGATTGCGTTATGTAATTAGCTTTTGTTTTGAAATGACGATCGACCGCCATCTTATTTAAGGAATGAAAGTTTAAAGAATTATATCCATCATCTTATTTAAGGTACGAAAGTTTAAAGAATTATATCCATCTTATTTAAGGTATAAAAGTTTGAAGAATTATATCCATCTTATTTAAGGCACGAAAGTTTAAAGAATTATATCCATCTTATTTAAGGTACGAAAGTTTAAAGAATTATATAAGTAACTAACTAAATAATTTATATTTTTACTACGCTTATATAATAAAGTTGAAGATTTTGTTGGAACGTATTAATATTAGGAATTACCGATCGGTTTTAAAAGATAATTTTTGTATCTCACAGCTCAACTATCAAGAAGAGCTATATAACGTCACGTATAAATCCTTAGGAGCCGAGCAGAAACAAAAATAACGATAAGAGAAAAGAAAGTATGAACACGAGAGAACGATAAGTACTGCGGGGCACATCTATTTTCACTATAAAACTGTAGACGAACCTATAGTTATTATACTCGGTTTTTTATATATGTACGTAGTCTTTATTCTCTTAACAGATCTAATTAAGCTTGTAAGGTAACTTAAACTTTATAGTTATTGAAACAGTTGTGTAACAGTAAATAAATAACGTAATACATGTTATATCACATATCTGATGTCACTAAACGATTTGTAAAGACATGTTTATATGACATAAAAATTATTTAAAGTCTAAACGAGATCAAGATCAAGTTTTAATAACTGGTGATCGACTCTATTTTCTGGTCTGTGGGTCGCGTAAAGAATCCATTTAACGGTAAGTAAAATACCTTAATTAGTAGCTAATGAACCACGGGTTTTATATGTCATAAAGTAACTTGTAATGAGCCTCACTATAATACAGATCCACAGATTATATTAATTGTCATAACAAAATGTTTTACGGGAAATTAAAGCCGTAGTAGATTAATCTCGTCGATTTTAAAATATACTATCACTGTGAGCTCGAAAATACACTTTTGTGAGAGAAAAATTATAGGGCTGATAAACAGTTGTGTTGTTGCCTTCACAGGGCTTCACACAGATAATAAAAAATATTAGACGGCACAATGGAGATGTAACAAAAAATTATAATACATGTTCTAATTACAATTACTACTTCTGACACATTCTACTGCTTTATCTTTCAGTTATCTGGACAAATGAGGCAAGATTTGTAATCTTCTTTATAAAGAAAATAATGTCGAAGTAATGACATCGTCGGTAGAAACTCTTTCAGTGAACATGTATTGCTGGTATTTAAAGAGACAATGAGCAAGATTAAAAGTGATAGTATATTAATGGATAATATATTTGATAAAGATAGACAAAAGACTCAATAAACATTTAATGGTCGAGTAAGACTAGATAATGCTATTAATTAAAAGGTTGTACCACTGCGGGCGCGTTTGATCGCAAGCGTTGTTATTTGCGTCTGTGCGGCGCATTGTCTACTAAGACGTAATTCTCGGGTGCGTGGTTGTTATAAAATACACCCTGCCTGATCAACGGCAACCGATCATTACAATGCAAGAGTACGGAACGTCATTCGGACGTATCTACGTAAAATTTTCACTCGAAATTATGTGCTCAAAATCTTTTTTTTTTTATAATCAAAAACCCAACCAAAGTTTCATCACAATTTCATGGCTATAAATAGTTTAGGAACGCGTAGAAGACAAACATACAAACATTGGCTTTTTTTATATAGATGACTTCAAATATTCTTGCAGGTCATCAAGTGGTTTTTTGCTAGTTTAGTCGTTTTATATTATATTCTTTCATTTCATTCTTATGAGGAGTCAATTACAAATTTTAGATAATGTATAAAACAGCAGAAACAAATAAAATAAACAAATATTAAACTAATTAGGCTTAAATTTTGACTAATACAAGTACTACCTGAAATAAGTACGTACTTGTATCTTCCTGGTTTGTTGAAAGGCGTCGTCCGGAAAGCAGTACTCGATTCCGGCGTAGTGTTGTCACATTGGGTCTCACCACTTCCTCCCATTCACTGCCCACCTCGTAAACAACAGGCGTCGTAAAACTATACTCGAACACTCAGGCGCTCGCCTGTCTATTGTTCTTTTAGAGTTTTACCTGACTTAGGTACTTATCTTTTGAGCACCCAGTGGTTTTTGTTTTAACGACGTTGTGGGGTATCAAGGATGAGAGTTTTGAATATTTTAAATGAAAATAATAAATGACACGTGGCAAATCGCAGATAGTAAAAGAACTTGCGACATATTTTTCACTTGATAAATAGAAATAAAAAGTATATTTTGTGTTTCTAATACTATCATATATAAATCTATATACTATCTAAAATTTAAGTAGTAAAAACATAAAAAGGAAAACCCTATGTTTAATCTCCAACTCTATCTAATTTCCTTATCTTAGATTCGATTCTAAACATTAAGATTTTTATGCCGAGTTCAATTCTTAGTGACATTACCGTACAATTAACATTACGCGAAATAGCGTTATGTCACATAAACAAAATCAATTGCATTCGAATACAGGACCCAGATAGCCGTACTACAACAAAAATGTACTTTAGCCTGCAATCGTTGCCTGAGTCGTTAATGTAATTATCATGAATAAAAAACGTGTTGCAAATTTGTGCTTAAGGAACAGCATAGTATTAAGAATCAAACTCTAATACTTAGTACATACGATACAATATTAATTTATAAAAATTTTCAATAAAATATAAACACAATATTTTTTCTTTTACGACACAAATTTTACTTGATAGAGTGTATTTATTCTTGAGAATCTATTCCTTAAAAAAAACCTTAATGTCAAATGGTAATCAAATTAAAAAATTGTCGGGCATCATCAAATGGAGTGGTTTAGGCGCCGATTCGATCTCATATTGCACAGATTTTAACAAAAACAATTGCGAACATTAATTAACAACGTAGTGCGCAGAGTTGACATGATGTAATCGTTATCAGTATTGGTGCGCGGGTTCACACGGCCCGATACGAGCTTCCGAGCGCCTTCCGCCAGCACCAACTTGTTCAGACTTGCACCCTATCGCCACATCCGCCGGACATCGGCCACTTGGCAGATAGACTTTCGGATAATGCTCACCGCAAACGATATGTTATCCGAAACAACGCACAATATATATATACTTAAATACTTCGTATATTTTTTGTTAAAGGGGTCAAGGTCAAATATGATTTAACAAGGTTAAACAGTGGTGGAGCCTGCAACAATGAAATTTGTTGTCGAATGTCCCGTTCCTACCGAAGACAGGAGTGAGGTGCCGGGAACCCTAATTTTAATTAACCTCTTTCTCTTCTTACCCTTATCTAATAAAGAAAGGATGGAAAAGGATCATTGGCTTGTCGCAGATGTCTATGAGCAGCGGTCACTTAATATTAGGTGGCCGGCTTGCTCGTTTGCCTCGGTCTTTCATAAAAATAATCATATTAGGATCTCTGTGCTCTTTAAACCCTCAAAAATATAAAACCCTTATCTACCGGCATTCGACAGAGTTAAATACTTTAATTTGTTTTTGGGACGTCAGTTTGTACGTTTTTTGTCAACAAAGAATGCTAGCATCTACTTGAAAGTATATCGGTATCGCGAAAAACAGAAATCTATAATCTGTAATTTGTGGAAATGAAATATCAAAGACCGTGACAGAATACAGATTGTAAGAGATCGTCGATGCGATATAACCTTGGATGTCATTTTATTAATGTATTATTCATAAATGCACAATCAAGTATGTACTGTATTCTATTCTACATAAAGCTTTCGGTACTGGCAGGTGTTAATTAATCTGTCTAGTATACCTCTCAGTAATAATTTGCACGTCTCAAGCAATCTGGAAACCTTCGGCCGATGATCGTAATGGGATTACGAAATGATTAGTGGCTATTGGACCGTAATGTCTAGCCAGCGATCAGTCTGGTCTACAATTGTCACTAGATTGACAGACACATTTGCATAGCGGGTATGAAGCACTGTGAGTCATGTGTATACGTTAACAGATATAAAGATCTATGGAACTGCATTCGCTGATATTGATAAGTGGGCGATTTGCAGAGTCGTATCACGTCAATGAAATATAAATAAAATAGAAAAACGAATGTCAATGAGGGTTAGATGCATATTAAAAATGTATTTTAATCGATTGAACATGTTACTATGAGTACATACATACTTTATATTATTTCTCCCATTAGGCAAATTTACAATCTAAAAAGTGCTTTAAATTGCCTAAAAATAACAATTTCACTTCTCTTCTTTTAATTTATTAGGTTTTTACAAAAAGGGTTTTCTTACAAACTTAATGTACTCCTGAGGTGGACCCGCCTCCGCCTTTAGCGGGCGCTCGTCGACGGATCCCCTAGGACCTCAGCCTCGGTATTTTACCT